>JAZHYW010017047.1:0-13735 GCA_037355805.1 Ixodes ricinus | reverse complement strand
TACGTATTGCTATGGCGTAAGCCGAAAGCTGCTGTGAAAGAGGCAATGCTGAAAGTGAAAAACATAAACGGGCCACGATTGCTGAATAAATTGGAATACGTTGAGTTGATGGTCATGGCTCATGAGCTGGATGTTCTAATCATAACGAAAACCTGGATCTCGACGAATATTGATGACGGCAAAATAGACGTTCCACACTATTCAATCATGCGGAAGATCGACGGTAATGGGGCGGAGCTACCCTAAACAAAACTTGCGTCGAAAGGTCACAGAGATGTCAGAGGTGATAGGCATTGAATCACATTGGTGTAAACTTCTCCTTAAAATAGTTATGTTTATATTGGTAGCACCTACAGGCCCCTAATTAAAATTCAAATTTCGTTACTCTCTTCATTGTAAATGCCATTGAACATTCAGCCAAACACTAAAATTATCACGGCAGTCAATTTCAACTTACCTGGAATTACTTGGTATGTCGTGAGGCTCACCCTACCGTGCCTCAACGGCTCTATCCCAAAGTGCGACATCTGCTTTAATTACCAACTTACAAAGACAGTCCAATTCCACACGTTCCTAGGGTTCTTCGCAGAGTTTGTTAGTGGCCATTTGCTGAAGGAGGTTGATGATGACATTGCGGATGGCATATGCGATCGCAATGTTGTGGTGGCGTCCCTGAAATTAGATTTTGAGCCCAAATGCAGCAGTAAAATAACTCACATTGCAAACTATAATTCGGAAAACGATGTCGCCATCCTCAAATACTTTTATTACCATTTCGACAATTATCAAGAACGTTTTTCATTCATAGGGCAGATCTTTGAACAACTGATATCTGGAACTCATTCAAACTATTGTTTTCGCATTTTATGTGCAAACATGTCCCGACAATAAAAAACAGAAACGTGACTTATGGTTAACGCGACAAATCATTCACACAAAATTCAAACGAAAACAAAATCGAAGAACAACCTAAGATTAAGAAATCTGGAATTGAAAACAGCCAATAGCTAGTCTATTCAATGAGCTTAATGGCGAAAAAAGTGCAATGGAAATGTTTTACAACCTGACCTTTTACTCAATCATTCGAAAAGCACCAGAACAATTTTAGCGGTACATTAATCCGAGTGTAAAACGCAGTAAGATGCAACAACCGAAGGGAGTGCGGCTAAGGCTAAAAACTTAAATGTCTTTATATTTTCCTTCTTTACTTAACAGAATTTTGCCGACTATTACTGACAACTCAACCATAACCAATATTAAAGGGCATAACCATACCAGAAGCTGGAATACTTTTTCTCTCTTTTAAACTTGACTCCCCAAAATATCCTGGGCTTGACAATAAAACTAAAGCGTTCTTCGATAAGGTATGCGGAATGGTACTCAAAGTACTTTTCACTGATCATTAAAAAAATCACTTGAGGACTCTAAGCTCCCACCAGACTGGGAACAAGCAAAAAAATTTCTAATTCACGAAACTGAATATTGCACCGCGTTGGACTTGCGTATTGTATAACTGTATTTATTGCAGAGAACGAAATTTGAAAACCATCTCAACATGTTTTTTTTCACTCTGGTTTATTGACAGTCACTCAAGTAACTGGAACTGTACACAATATTTCTTGAGGAATCAAAAAGAGAGTCAGGTGGACGTCATATTGTTCGATTCTTCGAAAGCCTTCGACAGGTTTTCTCATACTAAGCTTCTTTTCAAATTAACTAGAACGCTAGGCAACGGACAAGTTGTTTGCTGGATTAAGGACTTCCTAACTAAGCCAATCCAATCTATGGAAATTCACAAAATGTATTCAGCTAATAAAGCTGCGTGCTCCGGTGTCCCCCAGGGCTTAGTAATTTCCCGGATCAATTTCTTTCTATATAATAATAAAACAATAAGCTGCATTTACGCAGGAATAAATCTCCTTGCCGATGACTGCATAATTTATTCGGAGAAAATTAACCTTCATACCATTTATGGCTCCAAACTGCTATATACCAAATCTGTTCTTGGTGTAACGAAATTGCACAAATGCAAATAAGTATAGATAAAGCATTGGCATTACGAAAAGTAGGAACCAAAACCAAATTGATCTACCCTTACGAGACCGACGTAAGCATTATGCAAAACATCAACGAATATCATTATCTAGGGCTAACATCTCCAAATGATCTTAACTGGAGCGTGCACATGAAGCACTCACTAAATTCCATAACAAAACTGCGGTGTCAGGGAAGACGGCAAAAGTATGCATCACGCAACACTAAAGTTGTAGCGTATACTAGACTAATTAGGCCTCTGGGTGAATATGTTTCTCCAGTATCCTGTGTTTTTACAAGAATAAAAATTCGTAAATTTGATTGAGTAAGAAAACATGTTATTTTCATTACCAATAAATTTAGCTTTTCTGACACGCCTAAAGAACTTGGCCGCAGACTAAGAATGCAATCTCTCGAAGAAAAAAAAGCCCAAGCTCTCCTCACAAAGAAATATTATTACAAATTGCTAATAATAAAACTAACGCGATACCTCTAAATACCTTACCGCTGATGATAATGAAACCACCTGCTCTAACCATGGGAAACAATTTAAAGAGTTTCATTCCAAAAAGTGCGGCTTTCAACTTTCCTTTTTCCTCTAGCCATTACATAGTGGAATAAGCTGCAGCAACATGCTGTCCACTCAAGTTCAATATCGAAGTTTACAAAATGAAAGGAAATACAAAAAATTCCCCGTAAATTTACTCTGCCGGTTTCTCCAGACTAGAAGCTAGCATATGTTAGCGTGACTGCGTCTAGGGCCCTAAAGCAAAACAAGCATAGCAATCTGGCTGAAAGGAGTGATACATTGAAAAAGCTTTGTTACACAGCATATATAGTCTCTTTCCAACAAGGAATATACTTTAATAACAATAAACAAAGTAAACATGTCAGAGCGCAGGAACGTTCGGCAGCAATCATGTTATGCGAAGGAGAAAAAGAATATCATACGGAGACATCAGCGTTAGGTGAAACATATACACAATTTTACTCTAATAAGAGAGTATATACCGATGCTTTCTAGATTTTTCCTGCTGAGTAGAATGTAACATATGGCGAAGGGATTGTAAAACATGATTCGTGCGCAAATGATGAACAAGCCATATCTTAGAGCAGCACATTTTGATCGAGATTTCCTTTTTATTCAAGTACGAGGTGCGCCAAAAAATCTAATGAATTCGTTTGTTCGAAAGGGAAAGCATACAAAAGACGATACACGTGCAACTTTGTACCGGAAATAATCCTGAATTTTCAAAAATGGTTTTGTGTGATATAGGTAGTGTACAACAGCGATGATAAACTATTATTCTCGGGCCGTCAAACGTCACGGCCATAGCTATGACGTTTCAAAGTTTTCCGGATTTAGCCGCGAACTCATCCGGCCCCGTCAAATTAGCCATGTAGAACGTCACGCCTGCAGTTGGCCCTCCCCTCTTTGATGGTGCGAATGGCTATATAGGTGGCTCCGCAGGCGGCCCTGCCATTTTTGGCTTCCCGTTTGCGCAGGCCCTGCAAAAACGGACCGTTGCTATACGCAAAATTGCGGAAAAATCACTCTGCCCTCCGCTAGATGGCGGCAGTTGAGGCCGCCCGGCATTCCCCGCGGGCGCAGCCAGCGGGCACGCATGCACATAACGCTCATTTTCCTTCCCAGTGTGCAAGGAGGATGAATTTCGAACGTACAAAGTACAAATTAAATCGGAAGCATCTGCGGGTGACGTTTGTTTTCTTATCATGGTGATGTAAGCCTATGTTAGAGAGTGCGCCGAAGCCGCAGGGCAGCGATAGTTGTTCTGGATGCTCACGTCGAAGGATACCAAAGAAATTCGACGCGGGAACTGTAACCTTGAAGAAACATGTGAATGCGATGGGTTCACACGGCCCGCTGATCTGGCGACACGACCAGCACGACCACCAATACTGAGCCAACATGGCTGGTGCCGTTACTGCGGGCACTAGGTCCTCTTCAGCATAACCGACCGGGTAATTATGTAGCTAACTGCTAATACCGGATTAGAGTCAATTGCTGAAAGAGTTCCTAACTAGTAGCTTTTGTTCTCGCCAACTGAGGACAAGCGGTACCCTCCCTGGACGATACAGGTATCTATACACAATATTTTGTATTCTAAGAAGCACGTTTTAAATCCTCCTCTTATCATATTATTCGGATACCGGCTGGCGTCGCATGGTGGAAAGCGGAAAACAAGGCTTACTTTGTTGCACCTTAGCATGGACTTACCATGACACCTACAAGCGCGGACTCTTTTTGTTTGACGCCGGCTCGGGTGCTGCACCGGCGCTCGTGATGGAAGTGACAATTTTAAAGTTATCGTATCACGAGTCGCAGCCCTTACGGTTCGCCTATGGTAAGTGTGAGGCAAAGAAAGCTAGCCGGCTGTTCACTCTACGGTGGCCACCTGCATTTCACTGGTGACAAGGTGTAAATAGTTTACAGGGGGGTTACTTTTCGCACGCCAAAGTGTCCGCCGATAGAGCACGGCGTGTACGGCGCACTCATCTGGCTTGCCGTGCGAGGTACATTATCCATAATCGCGCAGCTCGAACAGCATTAACGATCGCGTTGAGCAAAGGAGGACGGCCACGGAAGGAACATTTATTCTAAAATTAATGATGAATATAACATCTAAAGTGCACTAAGTTTGCCCTTGTGCGTGCAGCCTCGTTTGCCCACGCGACTGTCGGCGTTGGCCGAAACGTTTTTTTTGAATGACTGTATAGGCTAACTGAATTTAAGAAATGTATTGTAAGTAAACAATATTTTTTTTTTTAATTTCAAACTATTTGTTTACAATATTTGACAAGGTTTAGCTGAGGTCTATACCCTGACCGGACCATACTTTTAAATTTGGTAATTACAGAAAGTTAATTATTTTAAAATTTTTGACACCATAAATATTTGAGCGTCGAACTTCATGAATTTTCATTTTCAACAAAATTAGCTTGCAACGTGTAGTTTTTAGGCAACATTTAGCCGACGTTTCATGACGCAGCTTGTATGATATAGCCATGGACCTGTAGATCCTGGCAAGTGGACAGCCTCAGCTCCCCTGCCTGGTGGCGCAAAAATTACTGTTTTTGTTCCCACTCTTCAAACTGCCACCAAAGCTATAGGGTCTATCCATATGACGTCAGACTGCTTTTTATCAAGGTCGAGCAACTACAAACAAGCACGGCCGCCGGAAAGCAAGTACGGTTATCTAATTCGCGAATTTCTTTTTGCCTTATTTTGTTTTCCGTAGAGCATATATAATCAACGTTGTGTTAGCGGCCATGTTTGTGGCCGATGACTGAGCATCTCAATAGACTCTAACGTCCAGCAAGCTACTTTCTAAAAAAACCAGCTGTTGGATAAATTTTAGAACGTAATTAAGGTACAAGACATGTTATCTCTCTCTTATTTTTGTATTTATTTATTTATTTTAATACCTTCAAAGCCACACGGCATTACAGAAGGGAGTGGGGGAAAACAAAAGTACAAAATAGAATTCAAAACATATTAGTTAACATAATAGTTTTGAATGGCAGACTTGAATGCAGGAGCGTCTGTGATTGTGGTGATGGAGGTGGGCAGGTGGAGGTGAGCACGATGGAGGTGGGCATGATGGAGCTGGGCAGAAACAAAAGACAGTGGCATAAAAGACTGTGAAAACACAACATTTAGTAAGAAGTAAATAATAAAATTCTGAAAATTCGTAATCGCAGCAGCATCATGCATTGACGACAGAGGCAACTGGCCTTCGGACGTGCTGCGGAGACCCGTCTTGTGGCACGAAGCTCTGGCTGACTGCAACACACTCGCTCGGATGGCGCACCTTCAACTGTGGTTGGTCCTAGTTCGCCAAGTGTGGCAAGTGAAAGCAACGACCATGCTTCCACCAATGTTTCAGAGAGTGACAGAAGTTTTCATATACTTTTCTGTTTTATTGTTTGAATGTGGTATTCATTACAACAAGGCAGCACCTTTATCTTCAGCTGTGCATCTTACTTAAACAAATAAATGGATTGTTTACCTGCGGACCCACTGTTCTTTTAAATGTTTAGAAACCACCAGCCTCGCCCTTGAAACAATTACTATATATTTACTTTCCCTAAAGCACTCGGGAAGTCAATCTCTAAAGTATACAAATTGAGCTTGGCAATGCTTTTCCAATATATTTTGCGACTCAAAAATACAGTTGCGACGTGACTATGTGCATGACGTCTCACAAGAAGATGTCAGGCTCAGTGCCACGTCACAGCTTTATTTTTACGGTGAAAATTTCCTGTACTGCTCAATCCCCTGGCTTTCTTCGTGGATCACAGTCCTCGACCCTCCGAGATACTCTGCTGGGGAGTGGACGACAGGACATTTTTATAGCCAGCAGAAGACGGGCCAGCTAGAACACGGGCCAGCTATAAAACGGGCCAGCTAAAAAACGGGCCGGCAAGATCCAACTTGTCACGGCAAATTTTGGAGCCACCTAAAAAGAGACGGCAAGTGGGCTGGCAATTTTAGGTGGCCCCAAAATTTGCCGCGACAAGTTGGATCTTATTTGTCACTGGCTATAGGTGGCTCCCTTGGTAGGCCCTAGATTAAGAGTGTAGCGCAGTATCAAACATTTTTTGTGAAAAACCTGAGACTGAGTTGTGGACAGACGACGACAAGTAAGAGAAGAAAATGTATCAGACGTTCTCCTTGTCTTCCTTGTCGTTGTCTGTTCATACCTCAGTCTCGAAAGTTTTACAAAAAAGCTTTCATACACTCCAACTCACGTGCGCCGTTCCGTTCTGTTCAATCACACGTAGTATCTTTTTTTGAAGTAACAGTATGTTGTTTAAATTCGAACTTGTTGTTGTGCCCTACACGAGGTGACAACAATTTATATGAAACCGGAAAAGGGCATAATAAATCATGAGATATTATGTTAACAGGCAATATTTAGTGACATTTTTAATAGGGGCAATGACTCTGCACAACCTGCTGACCAAGTTATCAATATGGCGATCCCACGACAGATGTTCAGAGAAAATTACGCCCAGCGTTTTGTGGTGCTTAAGCTATTTCGATTACTGTTCAACCTTAGGCAAGTGATTTAGTGAAGAAGGCGTGATTATTTAATGACCGAAATATGAGTGTCTTGGTTTTGTTTACATACATTTTAAGGCACTTTACCGCAGACCATCTGCCAAATTGCGCGGAGAATATCGTTCCCCTTAATAATTAAGCTTCCTGCGTTTACGTCCGACACAAAAAAGGCTGGTGTAGTCGGGAGATATTGCAAACTGCGGAAGAGTGCTAACCTTTACCTGGTCGGTCATAGAAATATTAAAGAGCAAAGAGCCCAGTATTCTACCCTGAGGCACGCCACAGGTTATGGCTTTAAGGTAAGATGATCGCCCGTGAATGCTGACACCCTGCTGGCGATTGGAGAGATAGAAATTCAAGAGTGAGAGTGCTGAACGACGTATTCCACAACCCTATAATTTATCAAGGAGTATTTGATGATTAGGGCAGTCAAACCCCTTACCAAAATCATATAAAATTACCTAGCATTAAGATATTCTTTAATGCTCTCTAGAGTTATGTGTTCCTTGAGTAAGAGCCCTGACTCTGTCGACATTCGTTTTATAAAACCGCATTGGCGTCAGTTATTATTTCAAGTCGATAAAAAAAGCTTTCTACGCGAGTTTTGACAAGCGTGTCTAGTCACTTTTAAAAAAATTGGCAGGCTGGATATTGGTCTATAGTCGGTCATTAGGCTCACATCACATTCCTTGTGAACCACAGTAACTTTGGCAAGTTTCATATTTGCAGGGAACTCAGCGCAAGCCAAGCTGAGGTTAAATTATATGGGCGAGGTGCGGTGAAATTATGTCAGTGACAAGCGTGACTGGTTTCATTCGAAAATCGCTAATATCACGACTGTTACTATTTTTTTGAGTCGCATGAATATTTTTAGACCTCAAATTCATTTGCTCGGATTGAGCAAAAAAAGACGAGATTGGGCTATGCATGATATATTTCTCAGCATCTTCATTTTGTGCTATTGAAACACGGTTTACCAAGTAGGGAAAAAAGCATTCTGCTAGTGGGGCACCGGATAGCATTTGGTCATTGATCAGTAGCTCCCCCATTTTATCTCTACGCGGGCCGTGCTGGAGAATTTTCTATAAAGATTTCCATATTAGAGCAGGAGCATTTCTCGAATTATATCTGAAGAGGTTTGCATAATACTGTGTTTTTGCTTGTATCAGTATAGAGTTTTCTTTATTTCAATATTTTTTTTAATAATGCTAAATGATCTGGGTGTGTCGGGGAAATAAGCCCATTGGAACAAGATGCTCTTGTATTATTCATTTTGATGTGAGCAAGTGTGATTCAAAGTTTTCGTGATTTCCTTGATCGAGAAATTCTTTTATGCGGAAAACATTCATCACAGCAATTCTTGAACAAGTCATGAGGTGTATCGTATGCATCATTTACATTGCATTGTAAGGTCACAGATGTCCCGTCGAGAGCACGTATTTTGTTTTTAAGATGCAGCAAACCAAGTTCTGTTAATGACTGGAAAGAAAAGTTTGACTTCGCTGTTGATTTCACATTTACAGACACGAAAGACAAGAAAAAAGGAATATGGCCGCTGATGGTACAACTGATGGTACCCGCTGCAGTAAATCTTTGGCCCATATCTGTAATGAAGATATCTAATACGCTTTCACCTTGAAGAGTACTTCTAGTAGATGAAAATATCACATCCTTATAGTCGAAATAGCCCAGAACATTGCTAAATTGGTTCCCAGCATCAGAAGGATTCCAACATAAAACTACAAGTCGAACCCGAGAACAACATAACAAATTACTTGTTGATGCAAATTCCAATTACCTATCCAAGAAGGATAGAAACCCTGCAACGTTGGCCGACGGCAGGACGATACATGCCAAAGAAAAGCCGACTGCCACTAATTAAAGTTAAAATTTAATTGTCTTCATTCATCTCAGTCAGGCGGTCCAGTGTTTGGTAAGTTTCGCGTTGCTCAGCATAAATGGCGACACCAGCACCCCTCCCAAATATTAGATTTAGGCAAAAATGTTGGTATACAGGCAATTTTAGAACTCGCTGGTCATCTTGGTACCACATCAAAAACAACATCGCAGTCATCCAGAAGTGTGTCAAACTATCGTCCTCCTTGTTTCTGAGGGAATGCAAATTAAGACGGAAAACAGTATCATATTTTGGATGTATGAGCTCCTTAACGTCTCATGACAAATTTATTTCATGGCGCTTCATTTGTATTCTCAATTTTAGCCAAGATCCGCATCATGGGCCATATGGCAAGCGGCGCAGTTTTCGGACTATGTCCTCGACCTACTTTCTAAACTCCTAAGAGGATACGTTTATGAAGGTCATTCCTGAATTTGTGTCACGTATATCGGAGTGCATCTCATACATCTGAGTTCGTGTACCTCTCGTTCAAATTTTTCCTAGAAAACTTTAAAACTCTCTCCTGGTCTCAACCCTAAACTCGTTCACAATCTTGGCTAATTGCTTCGGAATTGATTTCAGCAGCGTGCAGGCGCTCCAGAAATTGAGTGATCCCAAAAAGGGTGGCTTTAAATCTTCCATTTCTCCTCTTGCCACCGAGGAGTGGAATAAGCTGCCGCAGCATGCTGTCCACGCGAGCACAATATCGCAAAAATGAATAATATTGAAGTGCTCCTGACATGATAAATTATATCTTATGTGATTTCTACTGATAGGTAAACTATGGTCTAATGGCTTTAATATTAATATGCCATGTTGACAATGTATGCAATTTATGTTTTGCTGTCGTGAAGCATCCTGTATTTGTAACCGCCCCACTAGAGATCTCACAGAAAAAATGTAGCATTCTAATATAGTAAATAAAATGAACAAACTAAAAACGTAACACAAAAGTAATGTGCGTTACTTTCTATCGATAATCATAGCTGTTATACTTTACTTTTATTTTGGCGTAAAAGAGAGAGCGTAGAGCTTTCCTTATATTTGCAAGAAGCGAATGACATATTGTGTTACTGTTTTCGGTAACGCTTACGATGCTGTTTAAAATAAAGTGCACCTCTATCTCTTGATAAAGCTCTTTGAAACCTTGGAATTTTGGCCAGGTGCACCAAACTTGGTCATCCATTCTGGTCTTGTGGCTTCCGGGTTTGTGGATTGTGGGCTTCTAGGATTCCTCCTGCTTAATCGAAGTGTAGACGGAAATTCACATGCTATACTTTTGCATCCTGGTCATCATGCCGCACCGCAGTTCTGGTTTGACAGATGGTGTATAAACCTACGGGCAAAACATGTCATGTGGCGTCAATTTCTTCAACAGTTTGTGGAGGCTGCCGCCATGCTGCTCCGTCAGAAGGCAAGATGCCCGACGGCAGCGCCACGCGACGGCAGGGCGCAGCTGGGGGCGAGGCGCAGGGGCATTCGGGGTGGAGACGAAGAATAAAGAAGACGTAAGAAACCATTCCTTGTGTCTACGTGTTCTTCCGGGGTGGACCGCACGGACGAGAACCCGGGGCTTCCAAGGTGTGGACAGGGAAACCTACATTCGCGACCAACGTGAGGCCTCGTTCGTGTGGCCGACTCCGGAAGGTAAGTGGGGTCTTTTCCACTCTTTGTCTCGGGTTTGCATGTGCTCACGTTCACGCAGCGGAGGAGGCGATGCGAAGTTTCGGCGCATAGGCCGGTGACGATTCCGTCCACACGACACGAGCAAGGGTACAGGCAGCTCATAACTGTCGTTTAAAGAAACAAACCAGACGTCGTTTTGGTGACTATTTTAGTCAGGGTTATCGTTGAGCGGCGCCACGCCCCCTGAATTGTACACGCGTTCCGCGTGAGCGTTTCGACCCGCGTTATCGATTTGTTGTCGAAGTGATATTGTCATTATGGAAGAGTGATTGCGCGGTTTACATACAACGCCGTTATCTCAGAACAGGCCTCCTTTCTGTTAAACGTTTGCTTTTTATTTCACCGATTCTATGCGGAGCACCTGCGGTTGAGAAGTGTCGCGCTTTTGGCAGAAAGAGACCTCCATAGCACCGATTGGAAGACTTTCAGGGTTGGGGGAACTCACGATGAGCGTGGTTAGGACACCACCGCGGCAGCTTTCCACGGAGGATCTTAGCAAAACTAAGGGCGGCGACGAGGATGATATACCCCTCGGCGAACTCGCGAAGCGACTAAACCCCGCCAGCACTGACGAACATGACACACGGATTTTGCAACCAGTGACCACAGAATCGGCGGGCACGGTGCAACGGGACACTGTCGACGAGTTGAGATCGGCCATGACCCTCCTGCTTCAGTGTCAACGGGACCAGATGATGCAACTAAGCCGTCCCTCGGTGACAGTCACTCCGCCTCCTAAAGACCATTTGCGGCTCCCGCTTACTATTCCGAAGTATGTGGGCTACGCGGATAGGAAGTCGGTGACAACGTTCATCTCTGAGCTGCAAAACTACAAAGCAGCTTCGGGGATAGAAGACGAGGTAGTGCTAGACCGTCTCCTCCCGGTTGCACTGACAGACAGTGCAGCACTGTGGAGGCAAAGACAAACTAAATTCACAAGTATGGCAGATTTTGAGGCGCGATTCAGGACGGAGTTTCTGCCTCCGGATTACAACATGCGAATCAGGGACGAGCTGCGCGCGCGCACACAGCACCCGGACGAGTCACTCATCGAGTTTGTAAGGGCTCTCCAGGGCCTGTACGATATCGCCGACGCCGCGGCACCAGACGCGGAGAAAGTAGAACGCGCCATCCGTCAAAGCCACCCGCGTTTCCATCCCCATCTCAGGGGGCGCACATTTCAGAACTTAGACGAGATGGCACGAGCGGCGATCACCATCCAAGCCGATATCCTCGCGGAACTTAGATACCGCCCCCTCCTCCACAGAACATGACCCTGGAACCATCATTTGCGTGGTCTGGAAACGCACGGGTACATAGAGTCGGGGGAGAACCAGACTATTCCAACCAGGCGTCTGTCCCCCGAGCCCTAGATCCTCATGCATATGAATCACGAAGGCGCAGCGGGTTTGAGGGCATACATTCACAACGCCACAACCCCTCCATTGGTCAAGATGAGTTCTTGGCCTCTGGACCGGTAACGCGGAGCTCGGGAGGGGCAAGTACGAGCGGGACACCGCACGAAGCCGACGGGCGGGCCACGCCCCGTTGTTTTCGATGCGGCCGGCCAGGACACATACGCCGGGAATGTAGCGAACAGCGGCGGCAGCCTCAGACACAGGGAAACGGCTACGGCCGGCGGTGGTAAGAAATCGCTACTCTCCGCCGGCTGCGCCGAAAACACGATCCACAAGATCGAGCCGCCGCAGCCGCCTCCGTGCCTCCCGGAGGCTCGCACGGGCTCCGGGGACTGACGCGTTTCTATCGACCCTCGGTGGCCCTCCATCACTTTTTCTTCCTCATAACACTCTCCGTTGTGAGACTCCCGGCGTGTCCGATTTTGCATGGACACCCGGGCGCCCAGCTCACACCGTTCGCGGTGTTGAGACTCCCGGCGTGTCTGCTCGTGCATCGACAACCGGGCGGCCAGCTCACAACACTTTTCTTGTCATGAGACTCCCGGCGTGTCGGCGTTCGCGTCGACACCCGGGCGCCCAGCTCACACCGTTCGCGGTCTTGAGACTCCCGGCGTGTCTGCTCTCGCATCGACAACCGGGCGGCCAGCTCATAACACTTTCACTCTTCGTTGTGAGACTCCCGGCGTGTCCGATTTTGCATGGACACCCGGGCGCCCAGCTCACACCGTTCGCGGTCTTGAGACTCCCGGCGTGTCTGCTCTCGCATCGACAACCGGGCGGCCAGCTCATAACACTTTCACTCTTCGTCGTGAGACTCCCGGCGTGTCGGCTTTCACACCGACACCCGGGCGCCCAGCTCACACCGTTCGCGGTCTTGAGACTCCCGGCGTGCCTGCTGTTGCAGTCGACACCCGGGCGGCCAGCTCATAACACTCTCTCGTCATGAGACTCCCGGCGTGTCGGCTTTCACACCGACACCCGGGCGCCCAGCTCACACCGTTCGCGGTCTTGAGACTCCCGGCGTGTCTGCTCTCGCATCGACAACCGGGCGGCCAGCTCATAACACTTTCACTCTTCGTCGTGAGACTCCCGGCGTGTCGGCTTTCGCACCGACACCCGGGCGCCCAGCTCACACCGTTCGCGGTCTTGAGACTCCCGGCGTGTCTGCTCTCGCATCGACAACCGGGCGGCCAGCTCATAACACTTTCACTCTTCGTCGTGAGACTCCCGGCGTGTCGGCTTTCGCATCGACACCCGGGCGCCCAGCTCACACCGTTCGCGGTCTTGAGACTCCCGGCGTGTCTGCTCTCGCATCGACAACCGGGCGGCCAGCTCATAACACTTTCACTCTTCGTCGTGAGACTCCCGGCGTGTCTGACTTTGCATGGACACCCGGGCGCCCAGCTCACACCGTTCGCGGTCTTGAGACTCCCGGCGTGCCTGCTGTTGCAGTGACACCCGGGCGGCCAGCTCACAACACTCCTCCGTCATGAGACTCCCGGCGTGTCGGCTTTCACACCGACACCCGGGCGCCCAGCTCACACCGTTCGCGGTCTTGAGACTCCCGGCGTGCCTGCTGTTGCAGTGACACCCGGGCGGCCAGCTCACAACACT
>JAZHYW010017046.1:0-66485 GCA_037355805.1 Ixodes ricinus | reverse complement strand
TCCATCCGCTAGTGCTATGTTCCCACGATAGGCGAAACGACGCCATGTTGAGAATTACGCAGTGAACCACTGAACTCCATGACAATTGCTGGATCGCGCTTCCCCGCTTGTTCGCTGCAGCGCGAGTGAAGCCACCGGACTTCACTCGCTTGGGATACGATTTGCGGTTTTGCTAGCCTTTTGCTGCGGTTTTCCAGCGTGCTGTAGACACGTTTTCTACTCGTTCGTCGTCATTCGCCGAAGAAGTTTTTTAAGACTCAGTGCACCGTTGAGACTTTCCGTTGTGAACACGTAGAAAATTTTACGAAAGCGCAGTGCCGCAGGAAAAAGGCACAACTCGTCGAAAGCAAGTTTCGCCGGTCTGGCGGCGTGTTCAAAGCTTCCTTGGCACGCCGAAGTGCCGTGTCTCTGTGCCTTCGCACGCTTGGATACCGACCAAGAATCGACGCCGTGTGAATGTGTTTTGCGAGTGCAATGTGCGTGAAGCCGTATGTGCCTCTGGATCAGCGTCTTACTTTACTCTGACGTCTGTATACTTGCGGCCCTCGCGGTTTAGGAACGAGCTTAATCCAGCGTCCACTAGCGACGGAAGATGGGGGGAAGGTACGTCTTTTTTCGTCCTTAGACGATTTACACAATACCGTGCACAACAGCTCCTCATCACTGATCAGTGCTGGCTCATTATCAACCTACTTAATTGCACTTGACGTTTGAGCGCGGCTCGCCTAATTGTAATTGGTCAACAGATTGCACACGACCATATCGGCCGCGCTTCAAAGATTTTCATTCTCGCCGTCTTGTACTTTTGCTTTCGAAAACCCTCCTTGCTCCACAGCGTTGCTCTATTCGTGCTCCCACGTAATCCATTAGAGTAGATTTGGAACATAGCCATGGTTAATAGTACATAAGAACACGTACAGATCTCCCCCTTTTATTGATAGCAACTCACCGGAACAGCTGGACGATCCAGAACTCCGTGGCCGATATATATATATAAATGATCTAAAGGCATCTACGCGCGACACACGTTCAGAACTTTGGTGCGGCGTCAATTCTTGATCGGTATCCAAGCGTGCGAAGGCACAAAGATGCATCACTCGGCGTGCCAAGGAAGCTTTGATCACGCCGCGAGACCGGCGACACTTGTTTTCGACGAGTTGTACCTTTTGATACGGCTTCACGCACATTGCACTCGCAAAACACATCCACACGGCGTCGATTCTTGGTCGGTATCCAAGCGCGCGAAGGCACAGAGACACGGCACTTCGGCGTGCCAAGGAAGCTTTGAACACGCCGCCAGACCCTTGCTTTCGACGAGTTGTGCCTTTTTCCTGCGACACTGCGCTTTCGTAAAATTTTCCACGTGTTCACAACGGCAAGTCTCAACAATACACAGAGTCTTAAAAAACTTCTTCGGCGAATGACGACGAACGAGTAGAAAACGTGTTTACAGCACGCTGGAAAACCGCAGCAAAACGCTGGCAAAACCGCAAATCGTATCCCAGCGAGGTTGCGTCCGGTGGCTTCACTTGCGGGAGCGGGAAGCGCGATTGCAGTGAACGCACAGAAAGCTTCCGGTTGTCTGTGCTACCCTTTTTTTCCAATTAACGTATTTGCAGCTTTTTGGAAGCCACAAAAAATGGGTTTCATATTTTTTCTATTTTTAATATTGACTGTGTGCCCTTCAATGACCTACGACTTTGATTAAATTTGGTGGTCGCGAGTTCGTTTCACACGCACTGGCACCGTTCGAGTTCTCTCACAGAATGCATCGCATTCGCCAGATGTTGCACGGAAAAGTGGACTCAAACAAACACGCCAAATGCACCGAGTGCAGAAGACTTATGCTGCCGCCATCTACGTTGTAGAAAAGATACCAACCTCAAACCGAAACTAGCGCCTTTCTGTTCGGAGTGATGGGTGGGAATGCAAGAGGGCAGTCGCTACCAACGTTTATCTACAAACATTGGTTGCTGCAACCTGTAGTTAATACATTTCGACAAAAAAACAACCTAGACTGGGACAATAAGGGACGGACAAACACAAACTCTCAAACACAGCTCACTGTAGTTTATATTTGTTCACTGTAGTTTATATTTGCGATGACTTCAAGCAACTCGGCTGTCGTAGAGATAGTTACAGACGGCGTAAATTTCCGCAACCAGCTGTCTACAAAGCAGCTGATTGCGATCTCTTTAACCGCCTACTCTGAAGAAAACTGATGATGCTGTCCGAGCAGGAGCTTGACCCGTTTGAGCATGGTATTATGCGTGAACCACTGAAAGGGTACGGCTTAAAACTAGTCTGTTAGAATATCGAGCTAAACTTTTCTTGGGACTTTCGATTTCGATCGTCATTACAGGTGGATCAGATATTAGACTTGGTGAGAGGCGTCGAGAACGAGAGCTTTTCTCGAACAAAACACGACGGGGCAAGTTAGCTGACGTAGGTAAATGTTAAATGAAGTTGCCCAGGCACGTAGCCAGGATTTTTTTTTCCGGGGCGGGGGGGGGGGGGGGGCGGGCTTGCCCATGACAAAATGCTGTATGAGGGGAGGGGTGAGAGGAGGCCCCAGCAAAATGGAAGATTTCGGGGGGGGGAAGGTGGCCGGGCCCCATGCCCCCCCCCCCCGCCTGGCTACGTGCCTGATGTTGCCCAAGCCTCGGGTAAATTCACTATGTTTAGCACTCTCTAATGCTTATTGGGCAGTCACAGGTTTCTGCTGGGGGAGTTTTGTCGACAAATGTTCAATTTTCCACCCGCACACGGATGGTGATAAACATCTCGGGGGCCGCTGATGCGTTTGTTCTGAGCATTTCTTTACACACTGGTATATTTCAGCGTCTGCACGGTAACAGATCGACTAAAAACTTGCACATAAAGCACGGGTTGTCAATTGCTTCCAGCATGAAATAGCAGACGCTCACAGTTCAAGCTCGAGTTTGATTCCGTGGACCGCGGGACGCGATTTCTATCAGAAAATATACTTTTTTTTTTCGTTTCGGTTCCGCGACACATCGTAACAGACGAACCTTCGTCGTCTGCTCCCGCATCCTCTGCCTGGAGCGAGGCATGACAGGATTGCATTTTGGCGCACTCCCGATTTTCTCGGTGCAGCGAGTGCATGCACGCGTGGGGTGCCAGCGCTGAAACGAGACTCGGAGAGTGCAACCACTCGTGGAGTGCCGGCTGAAACGAACCCGCTCCACGCTGCGAGTGGGCACGCGTGGGCACGAGTGCCGTCGAAACGAACTCGCTACGGCGCGTGACCCCGGAAAAGAGAGTGAGCGAGACTCGAACCGGCCAGTTCTTGATCGGCGGTTTTCGGGAGGAAAAACCGAATTTCGAGCCACAAATTGTGTCCTGGCTTGTTGGGCTCTCATATGTCACGTACAACTAAAAACCTCGGCGAGCATAAATACCCTGTCAGTGTCCCTTTAATACTTTAGCGAGATTCGTTTCACGGCACTCGTGCCCGCGCGTGCCCACTCGCAGCGTGGAGCGGGTGGGCACGCTGCGAGTGGGCACGCATCAAACACCATAGAATCCGGTCTTTGATAATGTTTCTTTCCATATTCACCGAAAAAAAAAATGGTACACTTTTTTGGGAAAAATATTCACCGAAAAAAAAACTGAAAATCGAATTTCAAAATAAACATTGCAAAAATTACGCCGAAATAAAAAAAAATAAATAAAAACCGAAAACGCGGAACCCTAGCCACAAGCCATGTTTCTTGCTGTTTCTCGAGCACCAACTCATATTTATAAACAAACCGGAGCGCCCGGAGCGCCCCTTGCGGACGCCATCGGCGCCGCGCATGCGCCGATGGGGTATGGGCAAGAACGTCGCCGTCGCCCATAAACACACCATTGAAATGCGATGGTGTCGGCGTCAGTGTGAGTGCCCCTGCCCTTTTTCGCGTTCGAATTGTTGGTTCTACGTCTTCCTGGCGATGTCTGACTACCTTCAGCGGCGTGAGCGAAATTACCGAGGCTCGTTACACCGCCAAACTTCGCGTGAATAATCTGACATGCGGCGATTCATTCCGCGTGGACGCCGCAGAATGTACAGTCGGGAGCAAAAGTTTGAGAGGGCACGGGAGCGCGTGCCGAAATGCATCGCCGCGCCGTGCAGCGGCGCGCCACCGCAATAAAAAGCCGCGCTTTGCGCATGCGCGCCCTTCGTGCTGGCAGTCATGTCTCTTTCGCTCGTTTCTGTCCGACTCACTCCTGATAACCGGAGTCGGCGCCAGGGGCGCAAGTTTCCGTTTTGCTGGCTGCCATGCCTCGCGTCCTCTTCAGCTGCCTCAGCAGCCGCGCTGGGTGACAAAGCGCCACGTTTTCCACCCCGCGAGCTCCGTCACAAAGCGCGGCGGCTGAGGCGGCTGAAGCAGACGCGCAGCATGACAGCCAGTGAAGCGCTAACCCGCGCCCCTGGCGCCGACTCCTGTTATCAGGAGTGCGTCGGAAAGAAGCCAGCGAAAGAGACATGATAGCGAGCACGAAAGGCGCGCTTGCGCAAAGCGCGGCTCCTTAGTGCGGCGGCGCGCCGTCAGACGGCGCGGCGATGCATTTCGGCACGCGCTCCCGTGCCCTGCAAACTTTTGCTTCCCGACTGCACGCTAAAGCCTGATTCGCATGATGAGATTTCGCTCGGAATTTTCAGTCGCAACGCCGCTCGGGCTGCAGAAGCGTGAACCGTCGCTGAGATGGTCGGCGTCGACACTGAAAATCGCAAGCAGAACCGGACTAACAGAATTGGGCATAACAAGTCGGTGATGGTCACTGGTAACAATGATCAACATCTCGCTCGTATCTGCTGTTTACATCGAGCCTGCTTACCAACCTTCAATTCAAGTCTTTTGAGGCCTGCACTTGCTTCTTATCGCAAGTACCGGGCCAACATTTGGTCTACGGACCGGCGTCGTCTAAGAGAGCAGACGACAAGCAGAAACGTTTGAAAGAGCAGACGACAGTTCGAACAATCAGGCGGCCGTTTGAACGTGAAGACGCACTGAACGTAGTCCTCAGGTGGTCCGCACAACTTGACGGTTTTCTGGCGTTCAAGTTGGAACAAAACAAATAAATCTGATGACCACAAGTATCCGTGAATTCAACCTAAGGTGCTCCGCCCAAGCAATCGTTGTCCGACGGGAATGATTTTCGCGGAGCTCTCCAAGATGAAGGAACTCTGGCCGTTGATAGTGATTTCGAAAAATCTCCGTGAGATACGCAACTGCACCTTACCGGACAATACATGAATTATGAGTGTTATCAGGACCAGGACTTTTGTTGTATCTAACTTCAAAATCAGGGTTTAGTACACCCCGAACTTTCACATCTATGTAGTCCACCGCAGACTGCGAAACTTGAGCGAAAGGAGGAATTGACCCCGTAAGTGATGACGTCACAACATGGCGTTTGGGTCCAAACAAACCGTTGCTAGGGACGTTGCTATGGACTAATGCATGGAGACTCCACATGAGGCTAGATTTTTGCTTACAAGTAAGTAAATAATTTTTTGTAAGCAACCTAACTTCTTGATATCTAATTATGAAGATGTTCTTGTCGTCTCAGTGTCATATTGCAACGATGAAAGCCATTTCTGAAGTCTTACACTCCGCTTTGCTTTGGTAGCAGACGACACGATAGATTTGCTGGCCTCTGTTGCAGCGGGCGTCTTCATTGAAATGCGTCGGTAAACAAGCGACAAAAACAAGTGGATTGCCGTGGCCGTAGAGGCCTCCGCAATGTGCGTTTTTTTTTCCTGTGAACAACCCAGCTTAGTTACGAGGGTGAAAATGCAGTAAAATCAAACCACGTCACGCAGATCAGTTACGACGACGACCTGAAGTGCATTACCGGCGTAGTGCAGGCCACCATGAGAAACAAATCGTACGCCGTCGAGGTAAGTCGTTTGTTATTATTATTTTATTATTGTGGTTGTCAGGTTATTAAAGAATTGCATGTCTATCGCGATTTCGCAGTATTTTTGCTTTTTTTTCCCCCTTGGTATACATCAAATTCCGTGGATGTGCTCTTTTGGTGAAGATCTTCATCGAACCCGCGATGCGAGTACAGTCTGTAATAGACTCACCTTATGTTTTTTATCCAGTTCTTTCGCGCTTTGGGGTCTTGCGGAAATCTGAAGAAACTGCAGAATCTCTCTCCACGCGATGGTTACAACCAGGTATACGAAGCACCCTCGCATAGCGCGAGTCCGCAAACAAAATTTGGGATCTCAACCGTTCGCCTGAAGTGCTTTTCTCTGCGGGTGCAATGCGATCTTTTAGCAGACTATCATCTCGATCGACGCCCGGACTTTCGATAAACCATATTTTGCATCGCACCCCACTATGAAATCTTAAGAGTGTATGAAACTCATTATATTTCAAACAAATGCGATGTCAGAATATCGTCTTTATTCACACGATGCAAACGACGGCCCCACTTGGCCGGCCGGCGTGCGGCAGACGGCATACTTCTTGCATTCGTCGTCTGCTGCAGGCATCTTGAGGACCGGAAGTTGCAGTCGTAAATATTTCAGAAACGAGCGATTACCGGCACACTTCTGTCGAAACATATATGACATTCAAGCTTTCTATATCTGTGATTTTTAGAAGTTTAAATCCTACTCCTGATTTTTGAATGGTCGGGTTTTCGTAGCAAAACCGAGCCACATGTATTCGTCCATAACAACGACCCTAGCAACGGTTTGTTTGGACCCATGACGTCACACTTACGGAGTCAATGGCAAAGGAACCGTGCGGATCTAATTCAAGCCCCGACCAGGGCGCCCCTAGCGGCAAACGGGTCAGTTGCACCGGGGAGCTTCTGCCAGCCGCTGCGTTGGTTGTGCGTTGTGGCGGGTTAGCGCTGTAATTTCTGAGATGGCTATTCCGCACCAAGAAAGCCGCAACAATTGCTGCGTGGTCGACTGCAACAGTACGTGCAAGATCGCGCACGGCACGAAGTACCACATCGTCCCTTCGAAGCCGTACGAGGCGGAGTACTGCGCGACCTGGGTGCGACTTGTGCGTCCATACAGGTTAGTGGCGTTTCTTACCTTCCAGTTCGCGCTTTGTTTAAGCTGCTGACGAATAATACAATTAACTTTTTTCTATTCTAGCGACGATGGAACAGCATCGACACCGGCGGCAAACTCTAAAGTATGCAGCAAATACTTCACCGGAATCGAGAAGCGGAATGCGCGCTCACTAAGCCTACCCTTGGATGTTTCCATCAGCCTACAGGAAGATAGTAGTGGGAATCGCGGAACGGCGCGAAAACAATCGCCCAGTTATTGTCAAGCTGATTCAGAAATAAACGTACATATAATTACCGCAGTCCACTCAACGCCAACAAATTTTTTTGCGGGCGCGCTTAATTTTGTTTGCGGAGTACGGCGCTCCGTGACATCCACTTATCCGTCAAAACGGACCTCCTTCACGTCGTACACGCGGCCAGATTCATGAAGGAGCTTTCCCTTCGTCATATTGGCACCACGGAAGAAGCTTTCTGGATTCGTAAACGCCTTAAACCCCGTCGTAATCACCACGGGACACTACTGTGCTTCTCATCGTCATTGCTTCCCCCCGATGATTCTGCACCGGCTACCGAAGAAGCTTTCCGGATTCGTAATCGCGCACTGTCCCTCTGTGCTGTTCGTTGCTATTACTTCCCGATGATTCTGCGCCGGCGGCACCGGCTACCGAAGGAACTTTCCGAGTTCGTAACTGCCTTAAATTCCGTCGTAATCACGACGGGGACACTGTCCGCCGTGCTGTTCGTCGCCATTGCTCCCCGGTGATTCTGCGGCCGGCTACCGCTAGGTTGCGGCGAACAATAGGCGACCGCCGCGACGCGGCCGGCATGCTCGCTTCCTCGCTCACTCTCCTTTAAAATCAATTTTGTATTTCATTGCTAGTTTTCTACGTTGAATAAAATAAAGTTCCAAAAATGCATTGTTTGCTTTATGTCATGACAACCTTTCGCGGAATTGCACCGGAAGTGTCCAGTGTCCTCAGACGTATTTTATAGTGCCTGCGCGGTTCAGCGTTGATTCACATGATCAGACGTGACACGGCGGCTTGAAACGCGTAATTTCGTCACGGCTGCTGATACCTCGGCGGACGTTTCACGCATATTTCGAAAGCGTAGTACCACGGGAGAAAAAAATCCCCCATGTTTTCATATTACCCCGAACCGTCGCCTCCGTTACTAGCCTGCGAACGAGGGCGTTGCAGTGAGAATAGAACGACTTCAAGTGCGCATTTACCTCTCGTCGACGCTCAAAATCGGGTCGACTATCAAATCCAGGTTTATCAGACTTTATTATGCCACGCCAATTAATTCTGTGAAAACATCCGACAAGTGGCCGGAAAAGGTCCGCACGCAGCACACTTCGGTCCCAGCGCAGCCAAACGCCGCGGTCGGATAGCATACAGTCCTTCCGAGGCGCCTCCTAGCGACAAATTTCCCTTTTGGTGCCGCGCGCCGGCCGCTGCTCGACACACCCAACTCTTTAGCCACCACGCAGCCAGCTTGGCCAGTAAGGCTGAGGGACGGTTTGCAACTTCGAGAAGAGCATTCCTACGCACCACAGAGCATTCTCACGCACCACAAAGTAGTCCGCAAAATTTGTGTTTTTATCAACTGTTTTGTGCGTAAACATTGCACAATATTCCAGATGTGTACTCGCTGAGAATGACGGCAATTCAAAGGAATTAACTATCTGAAGTTTCTGTTTTCATTGATATATGTAAATGCATGTGGTTTGGTGAAAACATGCGGTTGGTGAAACCGCTGCCAACCCTGGGGGTTGGCCAGCAGACGCACCCTGCGTACGGGCCTCGCCTATCTGCTTCGCCTCGCACGCCCTCCAGGACGCAGCTAGTTCACTGTGCAAATAAAGTGTATTATTATTATTATTATCTCCGCTAGCAACATGGCTGCAGCGCTCGGTTTTTCTGTACGATTTCGTTCCCGTAATGGTCAAATCACTGCTTCGCTGCTTTCCTCACTGAGTCGCTTCGAAACGTCCTTTGGCAAAGGCACGTTTGGGCGTCAGGCGCGAGAGGTCCCACGAATGTCTACTTTCAAATTCGGCAGGAGACTTCGGTCACGTCGTACCGCGAATGCGTTGTAAACAAGAAAAGCGTCCGGGCCAGCACAGTTCACTGATATGCGGCGAAATCAGGGCACCCCTTTACCTGCCGAACACATGGAACGCCAATGAGCTGGTGGAAAGGACTGCGCCTCGGGCCTGCATATCCAGACAATAGAAGGAAACATCAACGGCCGGGTCATCGGGCACCTTACAGTAATGTGCTCACATATCGAAACTATGCCGAAATGCCGAAAAGGTGGAAAACTCGGACACAGACGCCAGCGGCCAGAATACGTACTGGCATCCCCTGTGACTAAATTTCAAAACGTGAAAGGACACTTTTAAACCTGCTAGCAGACGATACCGTTGATACACCCGTAGCAGGACGAAATCCTCGGCGAGCGCGGGCGGCGCGAACGACCAGCGGCGCTGCGGTGTGATACAAAAGTGCAGGCGAGATCGCGTGACCTATTGCCGGCGCGTGATTGGCTCCGGCCACTACGCGTTGGCTGCCCTCGGACGCAAGCTGAAACGAAGTATAGCGTACATTATAATAACTCTATGCCCCATACATCAAAAGTGGTACCGAAGTGGCAACAAATGACGTCACAGAAGCCGGAGTGTTATGCTGCTGACTCTCGCGATCCTGGCGATTGGTCGTAGAAATGCTGGCGAAAAGCACAAGCGTACGCGAGCGTCGCTGTCGTCACCACGTCCCAGGCCCGGCTGACAACAGATTCCGTAGACTGCCAAGTGGAGAGCGATCTGCAGCAGAACAGGCGACCGCTACATCCACCGCAGCCGCTGAGACACCGCCAGGGTCGCGACCGGCGACAGCATGACACTTTATGACGTCATCAGGCGGAAATCGAGGACCACTTTTTGGACGCGGTAAACACACCAGTCGGAGGGGCGTTCCAGGCACCATACCATGGCTACCAAGGAGGTTATAAGTAGAGCACTATATAGATGGGGAACGATAAAAAAACGGATAGCTCCTTCCATGGGCGTACCAACCGGGGGGCAAGGGGGCACTTGCCCCCCAGTTCTCAGAGTGGGGGGGCAAGGCATGTGTTTTGCCCCCCTGAAACGGCCGCCGCTGGGCAGGGCAAACACTGGCCGGCGGCGCCCAAGGAATACCAAGGGCACCGCCCCCCGACCCGCGGGGGCATATATTAACGCGCAGGCGATACAAACCCTAGCAACGTCGCTCACGCCGGATTGGCTGGTCCGTAGAGATAGGCGCTGCCGCCGAAAACATAGGCAGCGGTTACAATGCGAGTTTCCGAAGCGGTAACATAACATGGTGGTACGATGTCTGCCTCATACGTAGCGTAGCAGACCCGGGTACTATCCACGGTGTGGGCTTACTTTCATTTTTTTTCCTCGTACATTTTGTTTTGTCGAGGCATTTGGCGATATTTACGACATTTCTTTTTTATGATTAACACTGAAAAAAACGAATGTTGTCGACGAATCATCGCTTAAGTAAATCGTACGGGACTCTACTTACGGAGGTGCATGGATGGGTGGATGGATGGATTGATGGTAATGGCTATAAACCTTTGTAACGCGCGGCAGCTTGCGCCACCTAGCCAAACATTTCATCACCTTTTTTTTAAATTTGTATAAATTATGTTTTAACACAACCCCCTCCCCCTTTTTAAAGTGTTACCTTTGCTTATTTTTATCTGTATTTTCAGCCCTCCCTAGATCTCTTCCCCCAATCTTCCAATCTCCTCTTAGTTACAGCAATTTTTTCCCTATTCTTTCGTCCATCCATGTCTGCAAATCCCAGTGCCCCCTCCGAATCCGTAGTCATCCCTCCAAGAGGGTGGGACGAAGCCCCGTGCACCTTAAAATTACATGTTCTATAGTTTCCCTTTCGCGGTTGCATACGTCGCACAGAGTGTCTATTTCCTGGAATTTAGCCCTATGTATTTTCGTTCTTAGCACCCCCGTTCTAGCTTCAAACAGCAATGAGCTCTCCACTGAATTATCCTACATCTGTTCCTTCTGTATTTCTTGTTTTTGTGCCCTGTATAGTGTTAAAGATGATTTCCCTGCATTCTCTCCTCCCACAATTTCCTCTCAGTTTCCTTTACTCCCTTTTATACTGATATGGTCTGATCGGCTCCATCTCGTTGAATGTATTTGAATCTTAGTTTGTGGGTTCGGTTTGTCAACTAAGTGTTTAGACTTGTCATATATAGGTACTTGTACACCTTTCCCCGCCCATTGCGTATCCTCAATTTCAGCTAGTCTTTGTTCAAATTTTACATTACTGATCGCTTCTCTACTCTCGAAAGATGCCCAAACCATATCCCCCTGTACTCCCTCATTTGGTGTATTCCCATGTGCAGGGCTTGGCTTGCCGGCTAGACGCCGCAAAGGGGGGGGGGGGAGGAAGGGGTTAACGGGCTTCGAGTGATACACGCGCCGTCCGAATCCGAAATGTAAGTGCCCGCGCGTTGCCGAGCAGCCAATGCGGCGTGAGCGTCGTTGCTAGGGAGTCTATCACCTGCGCCATAAAAGTTAGTGATGGATCGAATCTGCCGAACTTCTGATTCGGCAAAGTTCCACACATGCCGAAATTTTGAAGGAAAGCTTGGAAAAGATTCGGCAAAAAATCGGCAAATGTCTGCGCACGCGCACGAACGCGACGGGGCCATGAATCGCAAATGGACGCCGCGCAGTCGCGCGGTTACCATCGTTCAGTTTAGTAAAACCAGCGGTTACGGCAAGGTGTGGAGTAAGCGACACGGTAACTGTGCGTTTGTGAGCTTTTGCGAGTGTGGTTTTCTTCAATATTTTCTGCCCCAAGAACAGAAGATCGACCAGTAATTTGCGCAGTCCACTGCGCAAGTGACGAATGATGCGGTGCATTCTGGATAACGTGATTTTCATTTGACCGTTCCATTGATGCAACGAGGTAGTTGAAACATTGACTGACAACTGACAATTACGCTCAGTGTGCGCAGCCCACTGCCCTCAAACTATGCAGAGTCACGAGAGCTGGCCAGAATGTATGGGGTGCAGCTGGCATCCTCGTCATAATGTGATACATGTTTTCCCTTTCTTTTCTTTCATTTTTACATACTTTCAGTAGTGTGTATTCTGTACATTTGTATGTCTGTTTTCTTTTTTCACATGTGGTGGCGGGCTGGCAGGCGCTCTGCGTAAGGGTTCTCACCTATCTGCCTAGCCCCGCACACCACCACATAGGCCCCTTCCAGTATGTGCAAATGGACATATTATTATTGTTATTATTATATATTATTATTATTATTATTATTATTATAACAATCCTGTTTTCGGCTCACAAGTAGTTTGTGCCAAAACAGAATAATATTGCTTTTTAGTTCGCGTAATTTCGCGATTTTCATCTACCTGCATAAATCTGAACACACAACTATCATGCTCGAAGTTGCACATCCGACATTCCTAACTCTCCCCATCTTCCTAAACGTCCGTTTGTGTCCTAACACCAGAAACCGGATTTTTAAAGGTTAAAAACGGCACGTTGCGAATATGGACACACACTTTCACGCAAAGCTGACGTCAAGTGACTCAAATCGAAAAACATGCATATTTACAATATTGTTATCTCTTCTGGTGAAGGCTCAGCAACCATTGCATTCGTTTTCGCGCACGAAACGGTGACCCCCAGAAAAAGTAAGAACGCAGTGTTATTGCCTTTACTTTTAACAATGTACACACGCTTGAAGGCGTGCGCTGATGAAGCCTCAAAATCAAAACCCTCGTAGCGTGATTCGTAACTGCGCCGGCTACTACCCAACCTCGTTGTAACGCCACTTTCTGCAAGCAGACACACAAAATTGCCAGTAAACACACAAAAGCGACACCAATACAATTATCTTGTAGAATATCACATTATTTAATAATAACTGTGTCAATAGGCACTACATGTTGTATTTAAGCTAAGAAAAAAAATAACCTTTTATTCTCAGAAAGAATTAAATATCAACGTTAAGTCTGGTAACACTGTATTTTTGCCGAATCTTTGCCGAATCTTTAGAAAAGTTCGGCGAAAGTTCGGCTCTGCCGAATACCATGATTTGGCGCCGAATTTTCGCGGCCCTTCACTACTAAAAATATGCGACCGGGGAGGGAGGGGGGGGGGGGTCTGTCCGGTTTGCTCCCCCAACTCAAAAAAAAAAACAAGTTGGTTGCCACTGCCTTCGGCGAGAAAAGTTCCTGTGTAGCTTGCTGAACTTTAGAGTAAAGTTACAATGTTGAACGCCGTCTCTCGGCGACCAGCGGTGAACACCCGAGGTTCCAATCTGGTCAGGAATGCATGGGGAACGGAGAAATCGTTTTTTTTCCTAATATTGTGAGATATATAGAGCGGCGCTAGTTTTCATATAATAAAAATGAAATATTTTTAGCAATAATTATGCTTTGTTGAAATGCCAAGTATGACGTAATTAAAAAAAAATTGTATGAGCAGCATCATGCAGCAGACGACGCGGCGACGTCACAGCGTTCACTTGACCTGCTCCGCCAACCCAAAAGCTCATCTCCGGTGTGCAAACTCGTCTGCTTCAACACTATTGCTTTGGAAATTGCTTCAAAATTTCCAACTCATCCGATATTAAAATTTTGATGAAGTGTTTAGTTTTTTACTAACTTCATGACTGACTAGTTTTGAGAAGTGTGAATTTGGCGTTTATAATCAGCCGCGTTATGTCGATCTCCATGTATTCTCCCATAGGGCGGCCCTGAACCTGAGTACCACGTGACCTGCGCCGAGCCGTTTCCTTCGGCCATGTTGTCGGCAAGGCGTGCGGATCAAAGAACAGCCATACTTTCTCCGTAGGAGCTATATAGTGCTCTAGTTATAAGTAATGATGGGACGAATTTTATCCGAATCGGCGCCGAATCTGAAGATTCGGAAAGATTCGGAAGAGTAGCCGATCTCCAAGCGATCTCGAAAGAGTTCGAAGGACTCGAGCGTTGCCATGGCTGCGCAGATCACGTTGATGAGTGTTTCAACCTTTCGTGATATTAAATTCACTAAATTCTATAAACTGCACAAAATAATATGGTATTATAATACCATAGTAATAAATAAAATGTTCCGTCTTCGTTTATATTATTTAGATGTTTGTCGAGAACGGTAACCAGGCATCGCGAGAAAATTGGCTCTCGGTTCCGGATTACGACAAAAATCGGCATGCTTGCGTGCACGCGGAAACTACAAGCGCACGTTTTTCACCGCCACAAGAGATCGATGCCGTATACAGTACGTGCTGCTCGGCACAGGCTCATTTCGTGCTCATAATTACGGTCATAGTGCGACACACCACACAAGTGAGTACGTTCGATTCGACTATCTTCAACGCGTGTCCACTGAAGTATTGGTATCGACACACGGGAAACAATCTGAAACTCCTTGCGCCGTACTATTACAGTCTTTCTGGTTAATGATATCCGACTGAGTTAGGGCTTTGTTTCCGAACAATAAAGTTGCGTTGGACACCCCTGTGTTGGGTTTCTTTTTCGTCAAGTAAAGTTCACGTACACAAAACTTACTGCCGAGAACGGAGAAACGACAGTGTGACGTTTTTCTTGCCACCGGTGCCGGCACGTGGTCGAAGTTGTGACGAGAAAATTCATCTCGCTCTCGCGCCTTACAGGTACAGACATACGCAGCTCTAGAGAAGGAGACGAATCGTTTCCTTGCCTGAATATATTTATTGTGCGTTGCGCCACATTATGTATACTTACATAACTTTTCGCTACATTTAACCGATCACCGCGAAACCGCACAGCAACCGAGACCGTGCATTGGTTAGGCCAACGAGGTAGAGGGGCTTAGAGTGATAAACCGGAAGTTCGGAAGTGGCACTCCCCCGGTTGCCGCCATGTTTTACGCAAATGTGACCACTCGTCACGTGACCTCACAAAATCCGTGACGTCATCGGTAAGATGGCAGCGCCCAGAGCTAGTAAATGCGAGCTTGTTCGGTGCGCGGTAGCCGTGATGTGCAGCTGCTTTCCGACGACTTCGGGCTTTTTTGTGCTCGCTGACGCAAGTATAATGTGAAAACATAAAGAAATGAGACTTTATATTCTTTTTGCGCAAGATCGCTCTTGATCACCTGGATATTAACGCTTATGAGTTTGTGAAAAAACCGTTTGTGAAAAAGAAAAGACAACTTTTATTGCCGGGGCTTGACTGATGAGGCAGGGCTTCGCGGACCCTCAGAATGCCCCCGCGGACCCTTTGGGGTCCACGAAGGCATTCTAGGGGTGGGTCCGCGGAGGCATTCTAGGGGTCCGCGAAGCCCTGCCTCATCAGTCAAGCCCGGCAATAAAAGTTGTCTTTTTTTTTTTCAGGTCGAAAAGAAATGTTGAAGCTTTAGGGCGAGTTTTTTCGTGTGAACGTCAATAAGAGAGGTCTACTTTACACTAGCCCTTAGTTAATTATATTCATTTATTAAATCATTATTATATTTAACCTATACCTTTCCTCTCCTCTCACCACAAACGGGGTCCTCCATCATCTCCGCCGATCCACAAGGGGTCCGCGAAACATCGATGGTTGAGAACCACTGTCCTACTGAAATACGGTTCTTTTAATGCAATTCCCAAGCGTGTGAAAAAAAAAAAATCACGCTTTTTAGCAGCATATTACTCGAAAACAGCCATAAGCTTCGAGCAAACGTATGCCATTTCGCGCAAACACAACTGCGACGGCCACCGATCGAATTATGAATGCTTGCAAAGCAAAGGATGCAGATTTCGTCTCTGAAGCGGCAACTTGGTACACAAAGCGGCATCTGGGTACACATTTCGGCAGATCCGCTGGATCGGCTATGAGGCTGCGGGTCTTTCCCGTCAGAGGCGATGACCGCGGGTCTCAGGCAACCGGCGAATTGTTCATATGCATGTCGTCACTTGACTTGACGAGCTTGGTGAATCGTAGCCACGCTCTCATTTTCACATGCGGGTCAAACTGAATTTGGCTGCATGCGTGCTAAATACAACTCTGGTATCGTTTCCAGGTGGTCTAGCTGTTGGTTTCGGTTTCGCAGCATAAACAAATTGATTGATCCAATTTAGGCGAGGAGTGAATGGACGTAGTTTAATATCGTTGGCACAGCATCACACCTACGCTTACGAGCCTCTCTGTCCGCTTAGAGCTCAGCTCGTAGCCTCTCTCCTGCGAGATGATTGCTGCATAAGCGGGATCTCGATCTTGACGGGAACCCAGTCCCTACGCACGGCGACGATCCATTTCGCTCGTCACTGCACGTCTCGCGGAAAAGTGTGGAACGTCATGTCTTGGCTCGCATGTGCTGCCCGGTGGTTGTGGCACCCAACCGCGCAACAAAAATCTCACCCAACTACGAAACAAGTCGAGCACAACAACAAAAACGAACCACGCTGAGGCGTTCACTCGCAGGTAAACGACGCGACAAAGATGCTCGCTTTGTGTTGTGTGACGTCAGAGCTCCCATGTTGCCACCGAAAACAGCGCTTACGCTAGAGTGCGATTGGAGCAGTATAAATTCAATCACTCATGCAGAGTGTCATATAAAATCCAGATATTGCACGTATACGATGCGTCTCGAGGCAATAACAATGATATTCAATTGTTTTCTCGAATACAAAATTTGACCGGACAATCCCTTTAAGTGTGGCGGTCCCGCGAGCACCGTAGCTGTCACAGCACTATCAACTTAGGGGTGAATGGGGTGGGAATTCAATATTTGTCCGAGTTTTGAGCGACGAGCTAATCTTCTAGGGGAGGATGACTGTGTCCGGGCACACCAAACGAGGGTCCGAGCAAGAGGGGAGTCCATCCTTTCCGTCTTCTTGAACTGTTTGGTACAACGCGCGATTTGTGAGTTGGGGAGGAAAGCTATGAAGGAAAATGTTAAAAAATTCTTTCATGCCTGCTTTAAAGAGTTGAGCGTACTTCCGAAGAGCGGCGCTGCTCCGATGTTTAGAGCGGCTACGTAAAGGTTCTTCCTACGTCATGGCCTCAGTAGCAAGATTCCCAACGTTGCTAGATTACCCCCAACAAAGCTGCGCAGGTGTCCACCAGGTGCACATTAAAATCATCGTTTAATTAGATTTAAATTTAGTTTTCTTGTGCCTTTCAAGGAAAGATTGGTGTTTTTGAGGTTATGCTGCAACATGCAACGCATTTCAGCTAGAAAATAAGCGCTGGAATTTCGTTTACGTCCCCTTTAAATTAAACAGGTTGATTATTAATGCGAAAGCATTAACTGTCCCATTGAGTGAAGTCGGCGTTGTCGTAGGGCGTTTTTAGATAAGATCGAACAACAATGTCCGGTGACCTTTTTAATTTTGATGAAAAAACATTTTGCTGTCTCTATGCCCAAAAAATTAAAACCAATCCTTGTTTTGAAAAAAAAATTGTCTTTGCGAAAAAAATTGTAAGCATCCCTCTCAGTCACGTGCGCGCTGGGCGTATCGCGCGATGTTGGCATTTCGGGCGGCTTCCCCAAAACTGCTCTGGCTACGGGCGTAGAAATATTTACTCACAAATTAAGCATCAGAAGGATTGAAAAAAGTATTAGTCACCAAATATTAGGGTTGTTATATAAAAAATAAAAAATCGCGAACACGGCTTAATGCGCAATAATGCTCCGAATTAAAGATTTGTTTCCTCCGTATCTTTAAAAGCTAAGCGTTTTCAAACTTTGCCAGTGTGTTGCCCTGTGTATAGTTCATCTTTGCGTGAAATATTGTTGTCCTGGTTAGCGCGAGAAATTTACAAGAATTGCTCACACAGGGTCATTTAATCAAAAACGCATTATTATAAAAAATCATTTAAAAAAAGAGGTCATCTTTAATATTTTTTTAAACTCTCTGAAATTAACGTTCATAATATGTACTAACAGTGTCTGCCAAAGAATAATGCAATATTTGTGTGGCGTTTGAAGTTACAGAGCGATGAAATATGGCCAAGCTAACGCTACCGTGGTTGCCATAAATGGGGCGTGACATAACCGTTCTTCGCGATTTCATTATTAATAAAAAGCGTTAAAATTCTACCGGGTGGTCAGGAAAGAGACGAATTGACAGCACAGAGGTGGACGGTAGTTTTGAAGGGAAAATTCCTAATACATTTTCGTACAACTGACCCGAAAATGCCCATGGGCCAGAGCGATCGAGACGCGCCACCCTGTAACGTGCTTCGCGGTGCCTGTTTCAACAGCCGGCGTATAGCGTCTCCGCCCACGCGCTGTAACAACCGGAGCGACAGTGCTGACAGATCAGCGGATACAGCCTTGGCGGTAACATGATAGAGGAGGTAGGACGCGGCAGAACCTGAACCTGCGCCGCCTATGAACGCCCTAGATCCGCCGCGTGGAAAACCGCACAACGAAGAAAAAAATAGAAACAAGAATTGCAATAGAATGAGATTGTCTGTAACTTAATTTATATGATAACGGTTCGAGAATCGTGAAATCAAATTTGGGTATGCTCATGTGGCCTGCGTCAGTGATGGTGCAGCCCACTTTAAGAACAAGTACACACCTACACGAGCTGCAGAGCAACAATTTGCTCTGCAGCTCGTCCATTGGGCCATATTTCTCGCTTTATAACTTCAAAGCCACACAAATATCGCATTATGTTTTTTGCAGATTCTCTTAGTACATATTATAAACGTTAATTTCGGAGAGTTCAAATAACATTAAAGATGGCGTTTTTTTTCTTAATTATTTTCAAAATAATGCATATTTAGTTAAATTCCCCTGTGTGAGCAATTCTTGTAAATTTCTCCCGCTAACCAGGACAACAATATTTCATACAAAGATTAACAAACTGAGCAATTTGAGCTTTTGAAATTGCTCGAATTAATATAAATTTGAGCATTTTCGTTTTCTTTATTTTCGTTTAAATTTCGTTTCGTTTCTTTTAATTCTTTGAAGTTCAATGTCGTAGCGTCATGGGCATCGTATAAATGTTCGTTGCTCATTGAAAGAACTGTGTGTGTGTCTGTGTTCGTCCTTCGCGTGTTTTACTGTTTCTGTGTATTCTGAGTATACGCTCCAAACAGTATTGATGGGACGCTCGTTAAGGATATAGGACGATAATTGGATGTAAGTGATCGGTTGCCATGTTTATGAACTGGTACTATCTTTCCAAGTTTCCAATCTTTTGAAGCACGGCCACAGGAGATGAATTGGGAGAAGATTAATGAAAAATATGAAATGGTGATTACATCGATGTTCTTGACGATATTTAAGTTGATATTGTCCGACCCGGCTGACGATGAAAGCTTCCGTACGTTAATCAGAGTAGTTATTCCATGATATGATATCGTTACAGGCGGCATGATGTGGTTAGATACCGGAAGAGGAGAGGGCGAATTTTCAAGGTCTTGAGTCGTGAACACAGAAAAAAGGAAGTCGTTTAGGACCGTTGCACATTCACTGTCGATGATTGGGTCGTTATTGCTGCCGGTTAGTTCCACCGATCGCGATTGACATTTTGGTGGTAAAAGTTGCCACAATCGAGTTGGATTCGAGCGAAGGATAGAGGGCATGTCATCAGATAGGAATTTTATCTTCGCACCCTCGAGACCAGCGGGCGCTGGTGACCAGACCAGTCTGACGGGGGTCTGGGACGGGCTTCTGTCAAGCAGTTTTAGCGCTGGCTTGGAAATACGGCCAGCTGCGAAATTTTGAAAGGCGGTTTTAGAATCTGTGATGATCGCTGAGACGGATTGGGATCTCAGTGAAGGCGAGGACTATGGCTACTTCGCTTTCCTCCGCCGTCTCAGGGTCAGTGGTCAGGACGCTGATTGCGTCGATGGGGGAGTATAAGTTGTCAGTCACCGCCGCCGTGAAATCCCCTTGGCGCCCGTATTCTACTGCGTCCACATATAGGACACCCGGGTTAGCCCCGTAGGTTATCTGCAGGGAAAGAGCTCGTTGATTCCTGCTAGCAAGGGGGTGGGTGGAAGGTACGTTCCGAGCTAGCGGATTTGATATAATTTTGTTGTGGATCTTAGGCCCGATGGAGGATTTGCCTTGGAGGAGCTGTGATATATCCAATGTTTAGGCTGGCGAGTATGTGCCTACCGGTGGGGGTGCGGGAGAGTCTAGCTAGTTGGGCAGCACTATGTGCTTCTATTAACTCGTCCAGCTGGTTATGCCATGTATCCGACTGTAGTTGAGTTGTGATGATGTTGTGATGTTTAGGCTGGCGAGTATGTGCCTACCGGTGGGGGTGCGGGAGAGTCTAGCTAGTTGGGCAACACTATGTGCTTCTATTAACTCGTCCAGCTGGTTATGCCATGTATCCGACTGTAGTTGAGTTGTGATGATGTTGTCATGTTTAGGCTGGCGAGTATGTGCCTACCGGTGGGGGTGCGGGAGAGTCTAGCTAGTTGGGCAGCACTATGTGCTTCTATTAACTCGTCCAGCTGGTTATGCCATGTATCCGACTGTAGTTGAGTTGTGATGATGTTGTGATGTTTAGGCTGGCGAGTATGTGCCTACCGGTGGGGGTGCGGGAGAGTCTAGCTAGTTGGGCAACACTATGTGCTTCTATTAACTCGTCCAGCTGGTTATGCCATGTATCCGACTGTAGTTGAGTTGTGATGATGTTGTCATGTTTAGGCTGGCGAGTATGTGCCTACCGGTGGGGGTGCGGGAGAGTCTAGCTAGTTGGGCAACACTATGTGCTTCTATTAACTCGTCCAGCTGGTTATGCCATGTATCCGACTGTAGTTGAGTTGTGATGATGTTGTCATGTTTAGGCTGGCGAGTATGTGCCTACCGGTGGGGGTGCGGGAGAGTCTAGCTAGTTGGGCAGCACTATGTGCTTCTATTAACTCGTCCAGCTGGTTATGCCATGTATCCGACTGTAGTTGAGTTGTGATGATGTTGTCATGTTTAGGCTGGCGAGTATGTGCCTACCGGTGGGGGTGCGGGAGAGTCTAGCTAGTTGGGCAACACTATGTGCTTCTATTAACTCGTCCAGCTGGTTATGCCATGTATCCGACTATAGTTGAGTTGTGATGATGTTGTCATGTTTAGGCTGGCGAGTATGTGCCTACCGGTGGGGGTGCGGGAGAGTCTAGCTAGTTGGGCAACACTATGTGCTTCTATTAACTCGTCCAGCTGGTTATGCCATGTATCCGACTGTAGTTGAGTTGTGATGATGTTGTCATGTTTAGGCTGGCGAGTATGTGCCTACCGGTGGGGGTGCGGGAGAGTCTAGCTAGTTGGGCAACACTATGTGCTTCTATTAACTCGTCCAGCTGGTTATGCCATGTATCCGACTGTAGTTGAGTTGTGATGATGTTGTCATGTTTAGGCTGGCGAGTATGTGCCTACCGGTGGGGGTGCGGGAGAGTCTAGCTAGTTGGGCAACACTATGTGCTTCTATTAACTCGTCCAGCTGGTTATGCCATGTATCCGACTATAGTTGAGTTGTGATGATGTTGTCATGTTTAGGCTGGCGAGTATGTGCCTACCGGTGGGGGTGCGGGAGAGTCTAGCTAGTTGGGCAACACTATGTGCTTCTATTAACTCGTCCAGCTGGTTATGCCATGTATCCGACTGTAGTTGAGTTGTGATGATGTTGTCATGTTTAGGCTGGCGAGTATGTGCCTACCGGTGGGGGTGCGGGAGAGTCTAGCTAGTTGGGCAACACTATGTGCTTCTATTAACTCGTCCAGCTGGTTATGCCATGTATCCGACTGTAGTTGAGTTGTGATGATGTTGTCATGTTTAGGCTGGCGAGTATGTGCCTACCGGTGGGGGTGCGGGAGAGTCTAGCTAGTTGGGCAACACTATGTGCTTCTATTAACTCGTCCAGCTGGTTATGCCATGTATCCGACTGTAGTTGAGTTGTGATGATGTTGTCATGTTTAGGCTGGCGAGTATGTGCCTACCGGTGGGGGTGCGGGAGAGTCTAGCTAGTTGGGCAACACTATGTGCTTCTATTAACTCGTCCAGCTGGTTATGCCATGTATCCGACTATAGTTGAGTTGTGATGATGTTGTCATGTTTAGGCTGGCGAGTATGTGCCTACCGGTGGGGGTGCGGGAGAGTCTAGCTAGTTGGGCAACACTATGTGCTTCTATTAACTCGTCCAGCTGGTTATGCCATGTATCCGACTATAGTTGAGTTGTGATGATGTTGTCATGTTTAGGCTGGCGAGTATGTGCCTACCGGTGGGGGTGCGGGAGAGTCTAGCTAGTTGGGCAACACTATGTGCTTCTATTAACTCGTCCAGCTGGTTATGCCATGTATCCGACTATAGTTGAGTTGTGATGATGTTGTCATGTTTAGGCTGGCGAGTATGTGCCTACCGGTGGGGGTGCGGGAGAGTCTAGCTAGTTGGGCAACACTATGTGCTTCTATTAACTCGTCCAGCTGGTTATGCCATGTATCCGACTATAGTTGAGTTGTGATGATGTTGTCATGTTTAGGCTGGCGAGTATGTGCCTACCGGTGGGGGTGCGGGAGAGTCTAGCTAGTTGGGCAACACTATGTGCTTCTATTAACTCGTCCAGCTGGTTATGCCATGTATCCGACTATAGTTGAGTTGTGATGATGTTGTCATGTTTAGGCTGGCGAGTATGTGCCTACCGGTGGGGGTGCGGGAGAGTCTAGCTAGTTGGGCAACACTATGTGCTTCTATTAACTCGTCCAGCTGGTTATGCCATGTATCCGACTATAGATGAGTTGTGATGATGTTGTCATGTTTAGGCTGGCGAGTATGTGCCTACCGGTGGGGTGCGGGAGAGTCTAGCTAGTTGGGCAACACTATGTGCTTCTATTAACTCGTCCAGCTGGTTATGCCATGTATCCGACTATAGTTGAGTTGTGATGATGTTGTCATGTTTAGGCTGGCGAGTATGTGCCTACCGGTGGGGGTGCGGGAGAGTCTAGCTAGTTGGGCAACACTATGTGCTTCTATTAACTCGTCCAGCTGGTTATGCCATGTATCCGACTATAGTTGAGTTGTGATGATGTTGTCATGTTTAGGCTGGCGAGTATGTGCCTACCGGTGGGGGTGCGGGAGAGTCTAGCTAGTTGGGCAGCACTATGTGCTTCTATTAACTCGTCCAGCTGGTTATGCCATGTATCCGACTATAGTTGAGTTGTGATGATGTTGTCATGTTTAGGCTGGCGAGTATGTGCCTACCGGTGGGGGTGCGGGAGAGTCTAGCTAGTTGGGCAACACTATGTGCTTCTATTAACTCGTCCAGCTGGTTATGCCATGTATCCGACTATAGTTGAGTTGTGATGATGTTGTCATGTTTAGGCTGGCGAGTATGTGCCTACCGGTGGGGGTGCGGGAGAGTCTAGCTAGTTGGGCAACACTATGTGCTTCTATTAACTCGTCCAGCTGGTTATGCCATGTATCCGACTATAGTTGAGTTGTGATGATGTTGTCATGTTTAGGCTGGCGAGTATGTGCCTACCGGTGGGGGTGCGGGAGAGTCTAGCTAGTTGGGCAACACTATGTGCTTCTATTAACTCGTCCAGCTGGTTATGCCATGTATCCGACTATAGATGAGTTGTGATGATGTTGTCATGTTTAGGCTGGCGAGTATGTGCCTACCGGTGGGGGTGCGGGAGAGTCTAGCTAGTTGGGCAACACTATGTGCTTCTATTAACTCGTCCAGCTGGTTATGCCATGTATCCGACTATAGTTGAGTTGTGATGATGTTGTCATGTTTAGGCTGGCGAGTATGTGCCTACCGGTGGGGGTGCGGGAGAGTCTAGCTAGTTGGGCAACACTATGTGCTTCTATTAACTCGTCCAGCTGGTTATGCCATGTATCCGACTATAGTTGAGTTGTGATGATGTTGTGATGTTTAGGCTGGCGAGTATGTGCCTACCGGTGGGGGTGCGGGAGAGTCTAGCTAGTTGGGCAACACTATGTGCTTCTATTAACTCGTCCAGCTGGTTATGCCATGTATCCGACTATAGATGAGTTGTGATGATGTTGTCGATGTTTAGGCTGGCGAGTATGTGCCTACCGGTGGGGGTGCGGGAGAGTCTAGCTAGTTGGGCAACACTATGCGCTTCTAGTAACTCGTCCAGCTGGTTATGCCATGTATCCGACTATAGTTGAGTTGTGATGATGTTGTGATGTTTAGGCTGGCGAGTATGTGCCTACCGGTGGGGGTGCGGAAGAGTCTAGCTAGTTGGGCAGCACTATGTGCTTCTATTAACTCGTCCAGCTGGTTATGCCATGTATCCGACTATAGTTGAGTTGTGATGATGTTGTGATGTTTAGGCTGGCGAGTATGTGCCTACCGGTGGGGGTGCGGGAGAGTCTAGCTAGTTGGGCAACGCTATGCGCTTCTATTAACTCGTCCAGCTGGTTATGCCATGTATCCGACTATAGATGAGTTGTGATGATGTTGTGCATGTTTAGGCTGGCGAGTATGTGCCTACCGGTGGGGGTGCGGGAGAGTCTAGCTAGTTGGGCAACACTATGTGCTTCTATTAACTCGTCCAGCTGGTTATGCCATGTATCCGACTATAGTTGAGTTGTGATGATGTTGTCATGTTTAGGCTGGCGAGTATGTGCCTACCGGTGGGGGTGCGGGAGAGTCTAGCTAGTTGGGCAACGCTATGCGCTTCTATTAACTCGTCCAGCTGGTTATGCCATGTATCCGACTATAGTTGAGTTGTGATGATGTTGTGATGTTTAGGCTGGCGAGTATGTGCCTACCGGTGGGGGTGCGGGAGAGTCTAGCTAGTTGGGCAACACTATGTGCTTCTATTAACTCGTCCAGCTGGTTATGCCATGTATCCGACTATAGATGAGTTGTGATGATGTTGTCATGTTTAGGCTGGCGAGTATGTGCCTACCGGTGGGGGTGCGGGAGAGTCTAGCTAGTTGGGCAACGCTATGCGCTTCTAGTAACTCGTACAGCTGGTTATGCCATGTATCCGACTATAGTTGAGTTGTGATGATGTTGTGATGTTTAGGCTGGCGAGTATGTACCTACCGGTGGGGGTGCGGAAGAGTCTAGCTATTTGGGCAGCACTATGTGCTTCTATTAACTCGTCCAGCTGGTTATGCCATGTATCCGACTATAGTTGAGTTGTGATGATGTTGTCATGTTTAGGCTGGCGAGTATGTGCCTACCGGTGGGGGTGCGGGAGAGTCTAGCTAGTTGGGCAACGCTATGCGCTTCTAGTAACTCGTACAGCTGGTTATGCCATGTATCCGACTATAGTTGAGTTGTGATGATGTTGTCATGTTTAGGCTGGCGAGTATGTGCCTACCGGTGGGGGTGCGGGAGAGTCTAGCTAGTTGGGCAACGCTATGCGCTTCTAGTAACTCGTCCAGCTGGTTATGCCATGTATCCGACTATAGTTGAGTTGTGATGATGTTGTGATGTTTAGGCTGGCGAGTATGTGCCTACCGGTGGGGTGCGGGAGAGTCTAGCTAGTTGGGCAGCACTATGTGCTTCTATTAACTCGTACAGCTGGTTATGCCATGTATCCGACTATAGTTGAGTTGTGATGTTTAGGCTGGCGAGTATGTGCCTACCGGTGGGGGTGCGGAAGAGTCTAGCTAGTTGGGCAACGCTATGCGCTTCTAGTAACTCGTACAGCTGGTTATGCCATGTATCCGACTATAGTTGAGTTGGGATGATGTTGTGATGTTTAGGCTGGCGAGTATGTGCCTACCGGTGGGGGTGCGGAAGAGTCTAGCTAGTTGGGCAGCACTATGTGCTTCTATTAACTCGTCCAGCTGGTTATGCAAACCGAGTCCTTCCAGTTTGGCAGTGGGACTAGTGCTAGGCGGTAGGCGTAATGCTATTTGGTAAGCCTTGCGGATCAAGGTATTAACCTTATTGGTGAAGGCCGGCGTGAGGCGTAGGTATGGGGCCGATGTTAGCCGGCTAAGGCCGAATACCTGTAGGATGCGTTGGGGTCCTTATGCTCGTCATTTTGAAGCTCGTTCGTCGTAATTCGCCAAAAAAGTTTTTTGAAACCTTGAATAAATGGTGAAAATTGCCTGTGAGGACACGTGGAAATTTTTTTACAAAAGCGCATCACTCCAGGAAAAGGGAAGAACTCGTCGAACGCATGTCTCGCGGCGTGATCAAAGCTTCATTGGCACACCGAAGTGCTGCCTCTCTGTGCTTCGCGCGCTTGGATACCTATCAAGAATCAACGCCGTGGCAAAGTTTTGAAGGTGTGTCACGCGTAGATGTTTTCTGGATCGCCCCACTGTTACGGCGAGTTCCTATCAATAAAAAAGATATAAGTAGTTGCTAATATGCACTATAAACCATGGCTATGTTTCAAATCTACTTGAATGGATCATATGGTTGCACAAATAGAGCAATGCCGTAGAGCAAGGTAGGTTTTCGAACGCAAAATTATGAAACGGCGAGATCAAAATTTTTTTTAAACGCGACCCATATGGTTGTGTGCAATCTGTCGCCGCCACCGTACCCCACTCCCCTCTTCCGTCGCCACTGGATCAAGCTCTTTTCTGGACCGCGAGTGCCGGAAGTTACGTACAGTCGTCAGAGCAAAGTAAAACGCTGCTCCAAAGGCGCATGCGTCTTCACGCACGTTGCACTCGGAAAACACATGCGTGCTGCGTCGATTCTTGACCGGTATCCAAGCGTGCGAAGGCACAGAGACGAAGGAATTCGGTGTGCCAAGGAAGCTTTGATCACGCCCCGAGACAGGCGAGACTTACGTTCGACGAGTTGCGCTTTTTCCCTGCGGTGCTGCGATTTCGTGAAAAAATTCCACGTGTTCTCGAAGGCGTTAGGTGTTAGAGTGTTGTTTCATTGTATTGAAGTTTTTCATTTTTTATTATGTCCTGTACAATGTATTACACGTCCACCCCTGCCGGGGCCTTAGCGGGGCCTGCAGTATTGTTAAATAAATAAATAAAATAAGATTCTCACCTTTTACACAGGGTTTTAGAAAAATTTTTCGGCGAATGACGACGAACGAGCAGAAAATATGTCATCAGCAGGCAGCCGCCCAGCCTCTGTAACACTCCAAAAGGTCGATTTTCTGTGTCGCAAGATGGCTATGCGGTAGCACACTTGCGCTGCAGCGACCAGGCGGGGATGCGCGATCCAGCAAAATGTCATAGAGATCGGAGGTCTCAATCATGCTCCCAGGTCGGCCATGTTGGATCCAAGGCCGTACTGCAGGAAGCGACCGTCGCTTCTGCAGGGAAGCCGGAGGTGCTGATGGCGTGCCTGTAAGGCGGCTTGCTGCGGCGAGCGAAGAAGAGAAGATGTAGTGCGGCGACACCTCGGCCGTGCGCCGTCGTTCCTTCATTTGTCTCCTGTTTCTCTCTGTGCCTTCGGTAGAACGCGGTAACCGAAAAAAGCATCGTCCTTTCGCAAGCCGTAGCTCCACGTTGTTGTCTGGTCCGAGGTGCCTGGATGTGCCGGTCACGTATCACACCGCGAGCGCAGCAGATGCCAGCAACGCGACCGTCCTCCGTGTCCTCTGCTTCCCGGATTTTGGAAACATGTTTGAAAACAGGGCTATTATACAATGCCCAGTGGACACACATAATGTTCAACGGTCAAGGATCCTTCGAGTTTGTTCGAGCTTAGTGTAGGATCAGACTTGTGCCTATAGTAAATACTCTATACTCTATTTAAAATACTTTTGGTAGCATTTTTGTATCTGGCAAATACATTTATCTCTTTCTTGTACTCAGTATCACAACGACAGTCTGCAAACTTGGAAAAAAAGTTTCGCCGGAACAACTGAAATTAGGGATCGTCAAAGGCCAGGTTAAAGCTGAACTGATTGCAAGCTTGAAGCCAAGCGACCCAATACAGAACAGGAGGCAAAGCACGAGCAAAACGCAGCCTCCAAATGCCAACAAAAGACAAAATGGATAGCCCCAAGTACGCCCGCCTCTATGTACCCTATTGTCCTCTTTTCTTTTTCACTTTTTTTCTTTCAAACTGTCTTCGCGTGGCAAAGTGCTGGTGACGTCATCCGGAGTTTAGACTGAAACCCCATCTTTTGTCTGGAGCTACAGTGGTTCCGTCAGCGGAGTATTGAGGCACAAACGCTCGCTACGATTACACTGAACCATTTTTGGAAATCGCAGGTTCCGGGGGTTCGAGCAGCAAATGCGCGAACACGTTTTCATGCGAACACAGGCACTGGCTTTATTTAGCTGCAGTGACCCAGGTTGAGCTTCCCCAAGGCTCCCTATGCTCCCCTATTGTGGCTTAACTTTCGCTCCCAATCTCTTTCAACAAAATTTCTTTAATTTCCGTCCGAATGTGGGCATTGTTTCATTCTTAAAGTCCCCGAAACCAGTTTCCTGTCAGGTGGAGTCATTTATAAACTAGTGGATTCTGATTCTGTAATCTTGACCTCAATGCGTATAAGAATGGTTTGAACTGGTGCAGAGGGGCGGGGGAAAGGGGCGTAAAGCGGTTTTGTGGACACTATCCTGTGTTACCTGTATTTCCCTCCTAATCTTCTTAATTTGTTCTTTTTTTACAGTTTGAAGGTATAGGATAGACCAACTACCGTGTTTTGCAGACAACCGGAGCGCCCCCAGCGGACGCGCCACCGGCGCCGCGCTTGCGGGATGTAGTGTGGGCAAGATGTTCGCCGTCGCCCGTAAAACAAACAATTGCAAGGCGGTCTTCTCGGCGTCGGTGTGAGGCCCTGTGCTCCTTCTCGCGTTGGAACTGTCGATTTTACGTCTTCCTGGCAATGTCTGACTACTCGATGCGGCCTCAGTGAAATTAACGAGGTTCGTCACACCGCAAAACTTAGCGTGAATAATGAGGCATGCGGCGATTCATTACGCGTGGACGCTTTTCTTTCTTTTCGCAGAATGGACGCTAAAGCCTGATTTGTGCATAATGACATTCTGCTCGGGCTATTATTTTCGATCGTGGGAGGTCGCTTCGGGTTGCGGAGCGCGTAAACCGTAGCCGAGATGGTCGTCGTCCACACTGAAAATCGCAGGCAGAATCGGACCGAGCGAATCAGGCATAAGTCAGTGATGGCGATCAAAATACCTCACCATCTCCTTGTATCTGTTTACACCCAGCCTACCTACCCCAACCAACCTTTAAACTTAAGTCTTTTGAGGCCTGCACTTACTTGCAGTTGCCAAAGGCATGGTAGCGCTTTTTAGACGAGGACAAAAGAAAGGAAGACAAGACAGACGCGAGCACAGAAACCCGTTTGTCGTTTGTGTTGAGGGCGTAGTGTACCAGATTCCGTTAACATGCGGTAAGAAATATGTAGGTCAGACTGGGAGATGCCTGAACGACAGGCTCCGAGAACACAGTCTTAATGTCAAAAACTATCGGGATGGCCACCTTTCAATGCATTGCCATGACTGCGGTTGCAAACCATTGTTCGACTCATGCTCAGAACTGTCCTAAACACAAAAATAGAACTATAAGAGAAATTATTGAAGCGAATGAGACAAAAAGGGCAGGTGTGGGGTGTGTCAGCGCTGCATCTATCGACCTTTTCGATAAGGAGGTGCAGTTCATGCGAGCGGCGGCAAGGACTGGGGTTGGCTGATTGATAGGATCAAAGCGTGTATCATATGCCTTCTTTCCATGTTGATTAAATAGTTGCAGTCAGCGCTCATGTCTGTCTTGTCTTCCTTCTTTTGTCCTCGTCTAAAAAGGCGTTACCTTGCTCTTTGGCGTCCGCAAGACCAATACCAACTCAGCCCAGCATTCAGCAGTAATGCACTGTGCTATCTGATCACAATTACCTGGTCAGCGTTTGGTCTACGAGGCCGCTGTCGTTTGAATGACAGACGACAATAAGCAGAAACGTTTGAGAGAGAAGACGACAGCTCGAACGATCAGTCGGCCGTTAGAACTCGATGACACACTGAACGTAGTCCGCAGGCCCTCCGTTCCACTTGGCGGTTTTTCGCGTCCATGTTGGAACAAAACAAATAAATCTGACAACAACAAGTATCTGTGAATTCAACCCAAAGTGATTCCCGCACAACCTATCGTGGTCCGGCGGCGTCTGGTTTTCCTTTTTCGCGGCCCCTGTTCACGTTCTTCGGATGAACTGAGCAGGCAGAAAACACATGAAGACTGACCTTCAATCTTTCCCGGCTCTTTTGCAGAGCCCAGTCGTGGCGTTTTGATGGATGGCAGGCTTTGTCTGGTTTCTTCCAAAACAACACAGAATGCACGTCCCGCATGGTGACTTCGGTCCACAGCCTCCGACTGGAAGTGCGCCCGACGCGCCACCACCGCGCCGTGACGTATCAGAGCTGAAAACTCTTCGTCTCCGTCTTCTTCATACAGTCTACTATCATTGCTCTCCAACCTCAAAACTCTTTGTTACTCCGCTGCAGAACATTCAATCAATAGTTCCTTTCTCAAGCGATGCTCAACTAGAACCGCCTACCATCCTCCCGTCACCATCGTAGACCCAGAAGTATTTCTATCTAGCTTACAGATTAATTTTTCTTGTGTTTAGTATTTTGTGTTCTTACGTACGCTTAATGAGCTTCACCCTGTACGTATTAATTAACCTGTGTTTTCTTATTTCCTTGTTTGTTTTAATTTGTATAACATCTAAACATCTTTTTGTCCCCCCCCCCCTTATGTAATGGCCCCTAACCGGGCCCTTAGGGTGAAAATAAATTAAATGAGTTCCTGTATAGGTGCTCTTTTTGCTGTCCTCGAGCCAAAGTTTCTCCTGAGCGTGCACGAGTGTCGTTCACCCGCGAACTCATCAAAAAATCTGGCTGTTTAATCAACTCTTTAGTTCGGCTCTTATGGATAGATATATGCAATGCCGGACTACATGTCAAGTCCCCCGAATCGCTGCGGGGCCTAGTACGTACTTATTACGCAATGCGTCACGAGCCGAGCCTGATGTCAAATTATTTCGGCACGCATTATGTTGCATATCCCAAATCATTTCTGAGTAAACTTCAATTGCAGCAGGTAAGCCGCTTCTTGAAGGTCATAAAGATGGCAGCGAAATGGGATTTTCAGAGATGAAATAAAAAATATAGCACTCCTTCCTGATTTCTTTTTTCTTGGATTGTCAGCTCGCAGAACTTGCCAAGTATCTTCGAATGTAATTCAATTACTTTTTCAAAGTATTTGTACTCTACTCAAGACAATTCGTACTAAATTTTACTTAAATACTACTCTACATACATTTTCAATGGGTATATCGTATCTTATCTTCAATATTGTTGTGTATTTGGCACACCACTGCGTAGGATGTATTATATTTCGCAAACGGAAAGCGAGAAACATGCACGACCCGAAACTCGGCGCCTGCAAGGTCGCTTTCCCTCGTGAAGGTTGGATCCAGCTCGGCACACGTGATTAAGCTTTTTCTTATTTTTTTTTTCGTTTGGGGGTCATTGGCCCATATCAGTTCAAATTATATTAAATAAATCCGATTTGACCAAAATTTTATCGGCGGGTGCCTTCCGGAGTTTTTGCGATTTATCCGAAAACACGGAGCCTAAGGTTTCGTGGGAGGGAGCCCTCTAAGCCCTGGATACGCGACGGGGCTGTTTTGGCACGTTTTCGTGCAAAGCAGGGCGCTACGCCCGCGCGTCCGTGCCTTTGAGAGCATTGCAGGCGCAGCTTGTGCGATAGTGTTGCCGAGGGAGAACTGTTGTATTCCGCGGTGGTGGCGTGCACACAAAGAATGCACAAAACACATGGGGAGTGATCGCTCTCGCGCAGTCGGAACACACTGCCAGGTTCACTGTTCGGTGGCGGCTTTCGCGCAAACGACGAAGAGTAGTTTCACTGCGTCGTACACGCACATACGACATTGCTCCCAGTCAGATGTTCCCATCGGCTCACTGATCTCTACTATAGAGGGCTGGAAGATGCGTCGAGCGCGTGGGACTAAAGTCACCGGAAGTAGGCGGCTTGTCCCGGAAGTGACGCTTGGCAGGCTTTGTAATCCCTCCGAGTGCTGGTTCGAAAAGCGTCGAGGGCGCTGGATTTTCGCTTCTCACCCAAAGAGAGCCTGCTTGTTGCGTAGCAAGAGCGGATGCAGGCCCTAAAAGTATTATGGGAAGCCATTCAATATAAACACTTGGAGATTCTTGTTGTTCAAGTGTGCATATGTCCCAGGTTCAAATGCCTCATTTTCGGAGTTTAAATGGGAGCATGATTATTAAAACCCTCTTAAAGACACCGGAAAGTTCGGACCAGAACATCAACTCAATGCACAGCCCAGCAGACGCCCGACCTCCGGGGCAAGCATCGCACTTCCTGTGGCTTCACTTGCGCCCTGCTCGGAGAGCGGCTATGCGCCATCCAGCGCCCTGTAGTAGAGATCAGTGGATTGGCTTTCTTTTCTCCACGCTGAAATGCTTCCAGCCACGTTTGGCGACTGCATGAACCCCTCGACCCCTTTGCCTTTTCGCCTTCCTTGTAAATCAAAAATTAAAAAACAAAAACAGCGAAAACATGTTTTAACCGGAAAAGGACGACGCGTCACGTCCGTTCGCTCGCTGATTGGCTCAAGTGCGCGGGGATTATTGGGCCCAGAAACGTCGCCTCCCGGTGTCGTCCAACTCGACGCGCGATCTTTTTTAGCACAAAAATAGGCAAACGCTCACCCCTGGACGCGCGTTTTTCCGCGGTGTGAAGGCGTCTAAGAAACGCGCGATGCGGCCCACGTCGACACCAGTGTCGAAAAAGACGATGCAGTCACACAGGGGCCACCCGACCTCGGTGTCTTCTCGGGGAACCTCGCGGTTGTCGAGAGAACACAGATATTTTTTATTCGTCCGCTTTGTACGATTGTTGTTGCCTTGCCTTCGCGATTGCATATGCGCTTAGAGACAACCGCCTTCACTGAATGGACAACGGCGATGATTATATATGCGTTTACACTCCGGCTGTATGCAGCATGTGCGAAAGGCACGGACTCGAGCGCGGAGCTTCGAAAGGGGATCTTTTGGCGCCTTTTGGTGCAAACAAAGCACGCGGTGCAACGGCCGCGCGTCCTACCTTTGCTAGCACTGCAGGCAGCTTGAGCGATAGTGTTTTCGAAGGAGAACTGTTGTATTCCGCAGTGGTGGCATGCACACAAACTACACACAAAACACACGGGGAGTGACCGCTCCCGCACAGTGTGAGGCCGGAACGCACTGCGAAGTTTGATGGCGGCTTTCGCGCAAACGATGAAGAGTAGTTAGTTTCACGGCGTCGTACACGCAAATAAAACACTGATCAGAGTCAGATGTTCCATTCGGCTCGCTTCTCTCCACGTTGAAATGCTTCCAGTAATGTTTGGCGACTCCACGAATCCCTCGACCCCTCTTCCTTTTCGCCTTCATTGTAGATAGAAAATAAAAGACAGCGAAAACATGTCCTAACCGGTAAAAGGCGACACGTCACTTCCAGTCGCTCGCTGATTGGCTCAAGCGCGCGCGTCGAGGGAAAAATTGGGTCCAGAGACATCGTCTCCCTTCGTCGTCCTCCTCGGCGCGCTACTTTTAATTCGAAAACATTAACTGTCCCATGAAGCGAAGCTGGCATTGTCTGTAACCGTCTGTAGCAGCGAAACGGCAGTTAAATTTCCATTGTCCAAAAGCGCAGCAACGCAGCATCACGGAAGTCGGCGGGACGCTCAAGGTCAAAGCGGACGCGCCTCAGAAATAAAACACTACGAAAAAGCAGAGCAATGCAGATGCATCGTCACGGAAGACGTGGAGCCGGTGGGGTTCGCCCTGCCTCCGCACTGGGGAGCCTGATCTCACCGCCGAAGCGCCGTGGGAAAAAGGAAGACGTGGAGCGCTGCTTGCAAGAATCCGATGCGTGCAGGACTGCTTTCGCGTTCATACTCGTAACAGTCTTAGGTGTCTTTAGCGTACAATAAATACTTTTTTTTTCCATACAAATATAGGCAAAAAATTCACCCGACGACGCGCGTTTTTCCGCAGTGTGAATACTCTGGGTCAAGGGTTCTCAAAGGGGCTGTGCAACGATTTTCAGACTGCCAATTAACTGCGGAAATTAATCTGCGTCACCTATGAAATTAAAAGCAGAAAACCGTATTTCCTTGCAAGCGCCAGTTCTTATTAAAAGAAAAAAATGAAACAAATCGAAGGTCAAAGTGTTTCTCAACTCTCCTCGTCGACGTTCGAGTGACGTACTCTGGGGGTTCACGTAGTTTCCCCTTGGGTCCTCTCTTCAGAGACCGCAGACACTTCCTCCGCGATTATCGACTTTTAAAGGATTAGCATCGTCGAAGGTCGGGGCGAGCGATCGACACAAACGAAGGTTCGCCACGGGGCTGACGGCGAGTGCAGCAGCGGAGGGGGACAGGCTTTGTTCACTTCCACGTATCCCCCAGAGACGCTGTCATTTTACTTCCCGTAGCCCCGACAGGCGGCTGCAGATCGGCAAATAATTCGTTTTTTACTTTGCGATTACGCAGCAGAATAGCAGTTTTTCGGGGGAAGGTGACGCGTTTTTGGTCACTTGGGCTTGCATAAACAATATAAAAAGTGCAAACTGCCAATTATTTCAACATTAAAATCATTGCACTGCCCCTTCAAGCATGGAGGTGTCGGGGACACCTTGGGGACCCGCCAAAGTGAGGGGGACCCGATGCCAGCGGGGGAAGGGTAATGGGGCAGGGGGGGGAGGAGCATAAGAAGCGGACATAACAAAACCTGAGACACGGGAAGAGTGAAAAGAAGGACACGAAAAGGAGGACGCACACACAATCTCTCGAACACAGTTGTCTGTGTCGTCCTCTTTTTCGTGTCCTTTTTTTCCTCCTTCCTGTGTCTTGGGTTATGTCTGCAATTCACCAGCTTGCCTGTACTTATTCTTCTCTCAGTATAAAAGACGACAACTAATTGCAGTGTGAAAAGGGCATTCTTTACGGTTATAGACGGGAGAAATGAGAAGCATCAAGTAAAATAATGAATGAATGGATAGATAATAACGGCTGTACCCTTTATAACAGGCACTAGCTTGCGCTACCTAGCCAGAGCCAACAAAAACATTTTTTTAGGGGCGAAACTTCTTAGGCCTTGTCCGTCCGTCCGTCCGTCCCTCCGGCGTCCGCGCTCACATCAACTGCCATCCCATCTGTCTTCTTAAAAAATAAAAAATGTTTGCGCAGTCGACAGGATTTCAACCTGTGCGGGGAGACCTTAATGGATTTCTAGTCCATCGCCTTAACCAGTCGGCCATGACTGCGGGACGAGTAGGGGCTCTGAGATGTCGTAGTAACTCAAGAGCTGGGGTTTCTGTCATGGATGAAACGTTGCATGAAGCCGCTCAACGTCTACACAGGAGAGGGCGCTGCGGTCAAATGCTAATCGCGTTAAACCTTTGCATGCATTGGCTCAACGTTTATAGACGACAGGGCGCTGCGGTCAATTGCTCAAATGCGTATACAACCACGTTCCATACCACACATTCTCTTTCTGACATGAACCGTTGACTTAAGCGGTGGAGATGCGTTCCCACGGCTTCTAGTGGATCCAAGCTGATCCGCTAGAAGAGTGGTTCTCAGCCGTTGATGTTTCGCGGACCCCTTGTGGATCGGCGGAGATGATGGAGGACCCCGTTCGTGGTGAGGGGAAGCGAAAGTATAGGTTAATTTTGATAGTGATTTAATAAATTGATATAAGTAAGGGCTTGTGTGAAGTAGACTTCTGTTTCTGACATATACACGAGAAAACTTACTGAAAAATTGGAAAGTTTCTTGACAGTCTGAGAAAAAACAGCTTTTATGTCCGGGTTTGGGTGATGAAGCTGGGCTTCGCGGACCCCTAAAAATACCTTCGCGGACCCCGAAGGGTCCGCGGACCCCCATTTGAGAACCACTGCGCTAGAAGAACCACTGGCTTTGCATTTAACCGACCATAAAGCAGTAATAATGAAGTCGAAACGCAACCCGGAACTCAGCACTACCTATGAGCAATAAAAAAAGTAGCACCATCAGCATTATCTATGAACAATAAAATCAGTATCATCAGCACCACCAGAGCTTCGCCCCAATCAACATCATTCACCAGGAAAGGCCCCAACAGCAAGAAGCTTGAGATTGTTGAAAATTATCCTAGACATGTGATGCGACTAGTGCGTACGTGGGAAAAGAGACACCAACAAACGAACCATTAGTCCAACGTCTCCAATCCTCACGCAGGATGGTACTGCACCTACCAAAGTCACTTAGGTCGTATATGAGTAAGTGACCGTAAATTGATGACCAAGCCTACAATTTACAAAGTGCGAAAAAATAAATTTCTAGCTAGAATAATGCTTATTACGTTTTGACAAAAAAAAAAAATAACTCGTGATTTTGATTTCCCGTGCACCGAAATGTCCCTGCACCGAAAAGTCCGTGCACCGAGATGTCCGCATACCGAAAAGTCCCACACCGAAAAGTCCGTACACCGAAATGTCCGTGCACCGAAAAGTCCGTCCACCGAAACGTCCTACACCGAAACGTCCTACACCGAAAGTTCTAGACCCGGCTGGAGCTCGTGTCCAATCAGTGAAAACACGACTCCTAGCCGAACGCTAAAGCCGAATTTGCGGTGGCCTTCATTAGTGACGCAGGAAAGCACTTCGGCCTTTTTTTTATCTAGAAGGTGTTGGCTTTGTCGGAAATGCAATTTTAGCCGTCTTTGAGACGTCCTCCTTCAATTCTCTTGGCGTCCTTTCGTAATTCCTTTGTCTCGGGTTGCTTCAAAATTATGTTGCCAGATTTTATATGACCATTCGAATGCATAAATGTGTCAGTGTAGGCAAAGTTCTGCTAAATCATTTGAAGGATATGGTCTGTGCGTGACGTGTCTATTCCAAACAACCGGGCGACGGGTGGAATGTGTGACACCTTTGTTTCTTAATGACGCAAAAGGTGATAAACAATTATTTGCCATGTGGTACTCCTTTTTGTACTTCACACAGACTGTAAAGTCACAAAACCCTTCTCTTTTTATAATGTATAGCCTTTCCGAAATAGGGTCTGTATTGAACTCATTAGACATATGTTACATATAATTCTGCAGTAAAAATATGTTTTACTAATTAGTTTTAGTTGTTGTACACGAAACCAAGTGACACTAGTTCAAGTGAGACAAAAGAATGAGTTATGTAAGAGCAGTTTGACTCTAGATGGAAGAATATGACGACGTTTATTCAAGAAACCAACGACTCGAGGGAGTTTAAAAATAAGAGTCGACGTGCCCCGTCCACGACATCTGCTTCGAAAATAACACTCCCAACGTGTTATAGGAGTTTGCTTATTCGACAGGGGAGGAGTCCGCCTAAAAGGTCAAGGTTTTTTTTCTTCTTTTTTTTTGGGGGGGGGGGGAGGTGATGGTTGGAAAGAAGATATCTTTTGTTTTGTCCTTATTTCTTTTTGCGTTATTTGAACTAGCCCAAGATTCTAAATTTCTTACGGTGTCATTAGCTATACGCACAACTTCATCGCAGTTACTAGCCCCAAAAAAGAGGCTTATCATCGGCGTAAATAATAAACTTTAGCTGCTTTTCTATGTTAACGATTGATATATACGTTAAAGATTAAAGGCCCAGTATGCTTCCTTGTGGTACTCCAGATTTTTTTTTTTTTTACATAAGAAAAGTGCCCTGAGTTTTAACGTTCTGATCCCAGTTGAGCAGCTTTACCTCTAATGCCATCTATTTTAAGCTTATAAAGAAGAAACTCTTGGTTAATGTAATCAAACGCTTTAGTAAAATCCAGAACTATGCCCAGGAGTACATTCTTTTCTTCAAAATAGCGCTATATAAAATATTTTTGACGGTTATGAGAAGCATAAAGATTTTGATAGCATCTTCTGCTATGAAAAGGCGCGAGCAGGTTTAAAATCGAGCGCAGAGACTCCCTCGGCCAAAGAAGCTAGATCCTGCTAGCTTTATTGAGCTGCGGTGACCTGAATTGGGCTTCCCCAAAGACACTTGTGTGCCCATTGTGGCTTAACTTTCGTTCTCGAGCTCGTTCAAGTGGATTTATAGGTCCTTCCCAATGCGCGCATCGTTTCCTTCTCTGCAGTCCTATATCTCCGCCAAATGGAGCCAGCTATTTGTAAACTGGTGCATTTCGATTCTGGAATATTGACCTCGATGCGTCAAGAATGGTTTGAGTTGATGCGGAGGGGGCATGGGGAGGGGTTCGGAAGCGGTTTCGTGGACGCTTTCGTGTGTTGCCTGTTTCCCTTTTAACATTCCCAATCTTTTTTTCTTCTCACAGTTTTAATGTGCAAATTTTGTCTTCCCAGCCCTCGGCTGGGAGACAAAACACTCGCTCTTGATTGTTGGTCATCGAATGAAAGAGCTGTCCTCGAGTCGATGTTTTTCCTGAGCGTAGACGTTTGTCGTTCTTTCGCCTACTCATGAAGAAGTCTGGCTGCCTGATCCAAAAGTTCGGCTGTTATAGATATGAAATACCGGAATACGTGTCAAGTATACTGGATCTCGGCAAGGCATATTACGAACTTACTGCTGAAAGCGTCATGAGCCGAGCCTGCCGCCAAACTAAAGTACGGCAGGTGCCATGTCTGCCAATGCATGAGTCCCCTTTGTTCCTAAAATCTTTCGGCACCCATTATGCGCATATTCCGAATTATTTCAAAGTTGACTTGGACCAGGTAAGGTTCACATAGTAAAAACACCCCGAGGCTGTGAAAAATCTTAAAAATAGTAAAAGTATTGACACCGATAACATGCCGATAAAACCTATAAAATACGTTATTGATAAAATTGCACCGTATCTGACATTTATATATAACCTTGCTCTTGAAATCGGTGTTTTCCCACTTAAAATGCATGTATCAAAAGTTAGTGTGCTACATAAAGGCGGTGATATGTTTGACATAAGCAACCATAGGCCCATTTCAATTCTTCCTGTCTTTTCCAAGCCACTCGAGAAACTTCTACATCAAAGACTCCTAACACATCTTGATAAACATGCTTTACTACCTGAATCACAGTTTGGATTTTGTAAGCATCGATCTACTGAAATAGCATTGCTCAATCAAAAAGAACTAATCTTAAAAGCATTCGACGCAAAAAAGATAACATGGGGCCTTTTCCTCGATTACTCAAAAGCATTTGATTCAATTTATCACGATATTTTACTTGCAAAATTACCATTTTATGGAATAAGAGGCATAGCGCATGATATTTTAAAATCCTACTTATTAAATAGATATAAGTACGTGTCTTTTCCAAATTTTCATTCAGATAGGCTAGCCATAACATCGGGAGTTACCCAGGGCAGCATTTTAGGCCCATTGTTATTCATTCTGTACATTAACGACTTCGTAAACGTGGCTCAAAACATTGATGTAAAACTGGTAATTTACGCGGACGATACCAGCATTTTTTCATCTCATGACAATATCCGCACTTCCATTTCCGCAATGCAAGAAGTGTTAAAACAAATTACTGCCTGGAAACTGAACAACAAATTAAAGTTGAACTGTAGTAAGACCAAGGCCATTCTGTTTAAACCTAGAATGATCAACCAACTAGCCCACCAGATGATCGTGATCTAGAAATAAAAGGGTAAATTATCCACTTTGTCTTAAAATCAATGATGGACAAATTGAGTTTGTAAACTGTATTAAAATACTGGATGTGTTGTTTTCACAAGACATGAGCTGTAATGCTCATATAGATTACGTCCAAGCAAAGCTATCCAAGAGTGTTGGCCTAATAACAAAGTTTAAAATAGTACTTCCTACTCATATTAAATTAAATATCTATAAATCGTTAGTTTGTTCCCATTTAAATTACTGCAACCTTATTTGGGGCCTCACAATCAAAACAAACCTGACAAAGTTGCACCTTTTACGAAAAAGGGCTGTACGTGCAATATCTTCTGTACCCTCTCTCCATCCCACTGCATCATTATTTAAGGCCCTAAACGTAAACACAATTCATCAAATATATGCGTTCAAACTTGTAACAACGTATCGTAGGGATGTTCAGCAAAACAACGTTCATTACATTCACTTAGGTAACCTAAAACATCGCATCATCCTGCGTGACCTTTAGGCGAAATCAGCCCTGGGTAATCCGTCCATCCCGCACAAATTACCTCGATCAGACGCTTCATTTTAATCTGTCCACCATACTAAACACTCTATAAATTTAGAGGCACTTTCACGCAAAGGTTTAGTAAATTTTATTTTTTTCTCTATGACTTTTTGAATACTGGCGTTGTTTTTATCCTCTGTGTTTTTTTTATGTATTTGCTCATCGCTCTCGTGGTTTATTGCCGGGTATTGTGTTTTTTTTGGTCTAAAGTGTCCATTACACCAAACATTTGTATAAAATGCGTCTATATTTATGTAATAGTTTTTGTTTATCTTTATTTACCTTTTTGCTGCCCCGAACTGGACGGGGGCTGGAACCTTCGTCAAGCTGCTACCCAGCAGCTTTTTGTCTTAAGTCCCCTGTTGTCATGTAGGGAGATGTGGCAACAAATAAAACTTGATCGGATTTGATTTGATTTGACGGTCAAACACATAGGTCTCAAATAAAGCTGCTGCGTTTGATACCTCTGTGTTTGTCCCTCCTTCCTTTTTCCCAGTCTCGTTGTGTTTTACTATGCTCAACTACCCCAGCTCGTTTGCTCCCTAATCTTCTGTTCAGCTAAAAGTCATAACGATCGCAGCAGAATGTGACGTTCAGCGAATTCGTTACAAGCAGAGCGCCCCCTTTTGACTTTTCATATTATTATATTACCAGTTTGCAAAACACTTGCCAATATCTTCTGAAGTTCGTAGTAAAGTTAGTAGTAAAAGTAACTTGAGCACTACTTTAAATACATTTTCAAATGGGTCATTGGTATCTTATCTTCAATACTTTTGTAGAGAATTCGGCACCACACTGGATTGTGATTTTGTTGCTGTTCGGGTTGAATATCAAATGTTCGATTGATGTTCCGGTTTTGTTCCTGTTCGGTTAAAAACAATGATTTTAATCTGTTTTTGAATTCGGTTTGAATTCCACACCCTGAAATAAGACCAAAACCACCTAAAAATGTTGTAGTTCCTTCGGACTTGACTCTGGATTCGTCCGAATAATTGGGCAGAAAAGAAATTAACAGGTTATCGAAATATCAGCTACGGCACTGTGTAAGGCAACTCTGTTTGTCAGTCAAAACGTAGTAAAAAACAAATACCCATGTCGATCTTTACCACCCAGCTGTACATCCAATTGACTCATCTGCACAACAGCATCGAGGTGAACAGCCGAGTGAATCAGCGAATGATACAGAACACTACAAGCAAAACGTGTTGACATATTCTGTGTCTTTTCGAGGCTAACGTTGCTGTACCCTACGTGAAATAAAGCGACAAGCAATCTCTAATTGTGAGTGGGTCTTGCGTTTAAAAAAAGTACCGAGATGCTACGAGCAACGTTCATATACCGCAGCTGGGCTGTCTGCTCCCAGGAGGCTCGAAGACTTAAACGTAAACATTCTCTTGAGAAGTTTGTCGGGTTGAGGTAAATTTTTGATAAAGGAAAGTAGCCACCAACTAACCATGCGAGCGGGCCCAAAGAGGTTTACCCACCCGGTGTCTGTCAAATCTTTTTACATTTAAGATCCTTTGTGAAAATATAGGAATTGTAAAACGGATTGAATTTAGAAAGATCCAAAAATAGAAAGCTTATATTCCCCATGGATGAGAACGAGGTGGAGGTAAGAGCGTAGACTTCGTAAAGCGCCCCTCGAACTGAATAAGAACGAACGGCGCAAATAATCAACCAGAATGTAAAAGAAGGGGGTCAAGACAGGTACGTGTCTTGGTGAACTACAGCATCGCCCGCTGACGATAGCTGAGCAGGTTAACTACTGTAGAGCTGAATGGGAAGAACGACTCTTATTTGGTGACAGGTTAGGGTTCAGTGGAAGTTTCCATGTCTACCCCTCTTTTACCTTAGAAGTAGAGGACGCCGGTAGAGAGGGTCGCCTCCTTCTCCAGCGTTTTCCTCATCTTTCATGTCAACACTCCATCATAGTGCCTCCGGCGCTGAATTTTCTGCGTCACCAGGGAAGGAAACCGCGGGGCAGAGATTGCGACATGACTACGGCGTCAGCGTTCAGCTAGGAGTCGTGTCCAATCAGGGAGAACACGACTCTGAGCCGAACGCTGACGCCATAGTCGTGTCCAATCTCTGCCCCGCGGTTTTCTTCTTTAGTGACGCAGGAAAGCACTTAGCCTTCTTACCTAGGAGGTGTTGCTAGCATTCGCTCTGATAAAGGGATGAGAGGTGGGACGAGTTCCCTGAACTCTTAACCTGTCACCAAGTATAGACCTTTGCGACTAAAATGCGTTACTGATATACTTGCAACATATTTAATATATATATTACACATGATGCAATTATATCAATAACGTATTTTATAAGTCTTATCTGCATGTTTTCGGCGCTCAGCGGGTTTACTACCTTTAAGATTAATAATTGTTGAGCACACCTAAGACTCATCAGTGGGGAACGAAAAAAAGTGTTTTTTTGGCGACAATGCATGAAGCGGCCTGTCCTGTCCCCTCTTTTCCTTGGTGTTCGCGCTTGTGAATTTTAACAATGTATAGCCAACTAGCCAAATCTTGATTGAATGGCATGAACTCTAGAGCTTTATCTATACAGGAAGATGACATTCAAATAGACGCACTAACATTTACAAAAAAAAAAAGAAGCCATATATAAGTTATCTTCTGACGAAGCCGAGTCGCTCGGCAAAATTGTAGATTGGAACTTCCGCTGGTTCGTTGTTTCTTACCGTGAGTTTTTCTACTTCCTTATATACGCCTTAGGCCCTGGGTTCCTCTGCCACCATGGCCGCTATATACACACATTATATATATATATATATATATATATATATATATATATATATATATATATATATATATATATATATATATATATATATATATATATATATATATATATATATATATATATATATATATATATATATATATATATATATATACATATATATATATACAGGGTGTTTCACGAAGGGACAGTCAGAGAAATAATAGAAGCAGACTTGATAAAACAGTCTGGAGCACAATGTGTCAGCGTTGCCTCCATTGACTTGTTAGACAAGGAGATAGCGTTTTTGCGGGCGACGGTGAGGCCTGGGATTGGCTGAGGTAAGCGGTTTGAGTGTATTTATGTTTCCCCTTTTTCAAAAATAAACAGTTGAAGTAGCGCTCCGTGTTGTCTAGTCTCCCCTGTGTCCTTGTCTTAAGCGCCATCATGTTGTCAAATTTCCAGTACCAACTAGCCCAACAATCTGCATTGATTCGTTTTTCTTAATATGAAAAAGCCTATAAAAAGTCGTTTTGTACCAACAGTTTACTTTTATCGATCTCAAATCTTCAGTTCAAGGTAACGCTCTACAACACTCGTTCTCAAGAAGCGTGAGCAGTACCGCACTCCAGGACCAATTACGGCGATCAAATGCTGAGATATACACTACCGCGCCTTTTAAATTGTTGCATTGAATTGAATATAAATATTTTGAGTGGAACTCGGAAGGATGTACTTTCTGTTTTTGTTAATGATTTTCTTAAATACGTTCCTGAATAGTTAAAGTATGAATCGATTGTACGATTTAGCTCACTTTTTTTCTTTTTATTGGTGTAGAGATTGTGAATTTGTATGAATGTGTGTACGTGTATATATTTTTTCTCTGCTGCTGTAAGGGGGGGGGGGGGGGGGCAGAGGCTCGTCAAGCAACACTGAGTTGCTTTTTTCTCTGCCTCTCCTCTCCAAACGGAGAGAAATAAAGACTTTTGACTTGACTTGACTTGACTTGAACTACTCAAAGTCGATTGATTTTATATATCATAATAGTCTACTTGCAAAAATACCTTCTTTTTTTGGAATAAGAGGCATAGGGTTTCATATTTTAAGATCGAGGTTACTTAACAGCAAGTATAAGTCCTTTCCAAACTTATGTACGAGACTGAAGACAAGACTGAAGACAGGAAGACGTGTACGAGACTGAAGACAAGGCATCGCTCGTACAATTCATTCCACGTTGCCCTAGAGCGAAGGACTGCTTGATATTGTTAACAAACCCGAGGTGTGGCCTTCCGGCTGCGTCTTCCGTCCCTTTTACGCTAGCCTGTCGCCCTCGCGGTTTTCGAAGAGTCTGACGTCACCCTAACCACTACCAATGATGTCGCGGAAAACTAACCTTTATTACCAAAACACGAGGGGCCTCAGAACGAAAAGTGAGGCGTTCTTTGCTAATGTTTGCGAATCCGAATATGATGTAATCTGCTTGACTGAAACCTGGTTAAATGCCTCCTGCACCAATCAGTCATACTTCTCAAATCAGTATTCCGTTTTCAGGAAGGACCGGAGTTACACAGAGAAGATTAAAAATGGAGGCGGTGTCCTCATAGCGTGTAAATCTTCATTTCGGGCGGTCAGAAGGAGACCTTGAAACGTATGAAGAGTGTGTCTGGGTTGAGGTTCCAGCGTCTGATGGCTCGAATTGCCTTCTTGGCTGTTACTACTTCCCGCCTAATTCTGATACTCGCGTTTTTGTAGAACATTTCACAGATCTTGACAGCAAGGTTGACTTTTCTAACTACAAGGTACCTATTTATGGCGACTTCAATCTTCCGAAGGTCGATTGGTCAGCTGACTTAATCCAGAGTGACTGTACTGGCATTCATGATAAGGCACAACGCCTATTTGAGTTTATCAATTTCAATCAACTCTTTCAGCATAATACGATAAAAAATGTGTCCGGAAACATTTTAGATTTGATAATAACAAATGCTCCTGTGTTCGATATCGATCAGGCATGCGACACGCTTGTGCCAGTCGACAAGTTTCACCCACCGTTTTCCCTACATTTTTTCCTGTCATTCCAAGTGCACAACACACAACCAGTGGCGAAGTTCAGATATGCTTATGGTGATTACGAGGGGTTATACGGTCGTCTGCTCAGCCATGACTGGTCTGGCTTCTTCAGCATTACGAACGTCGACTCTTGCGCCGACATGCTGACCGCGATTGTCCAGGATGCTATGCATGAATTTATACCCAAAAGTTGCCCAAAAAGGTCAAAATTCCCTAATTGGTTTTCTGCAGATTTGAAATATTACATAAGCAAGAAGCGACGTTACCATAATCTCTATAAGAAACTAAATTGCGAGTATTGGTACTACAGATTCTCAATCTGTAGAGCAATAGTTAAAAAACTTCTTGCTCGAGACGAAAGGCTTTACCAGGATCGTCTGGAACATGACTTCAAAGGACAACCGCATCGTTTTTGGCGTTACGTGCGAACAAGTAAAGACAATGTCAGCGCATCGGTGCTAAAAGCGGACGGCAAGCTTTGTTGCACACCGCAAGAAGTGTCCGGGATGTTCGCTCGGCATTTCAGTTCCACTTTTCTGCAGTCGGATAGCACGCCTCCGGTTTTAACATCGAAGAAAGTTTTGATGGTTTGGCTTATGAAAGTATAACAGAAGATGAGGTATTACTTTCTGTACGTAGGCTCAAGTCAAAACTTTCCACAGGCTGTGATGGTATTCCAAATTTTATGATCAAGAGATGCGCTGAATACCTTGTTCCCGCTTTAACTCATGTGTACAATTTGTCGCTACGGCGCGCGGAGTTTCCTTCTCGATGGAAAATGTCTGTGGTCGTACCAATATTCAAATCTGGCGACCCCTGCGATGTCAACAACTTTCGCCCAGTGTCACGGTTGTGTGGTTTTTCAAAAGTTTTCGAAATGATTATTTATGAACGTCTCTACTTTTATTTTAAAAGAAAAAATATCACCATTACAGCATGGCTTCCTGAAAGGTAGATCGATCGAGACTAATATGAGTGTCTTCCTTGGATATACCGGCCCTTTAGTAGCCAACCGTGGTCAAGTAGACACTATTTATTTTGACATGTCAAAGGCTTTCGACAGGGTTTCGCACAACATACTTTTGTCAAAATTAAAAAAATACGGCTTATGCCCTACTTACTGTTCATGGTTTTCCAGCTACCTGGGAAACCGCCAGAATCTAGTCAGTTTCTCAGATTGTTTGTCCGGGCCGTTTTTTCATTATCTGGTGTGCCCCATGGCTCTAACCTTGGGCCGTTGTTATTTTTAGTGTTCATCAACGACTTGCCGTCGCAGGTGCTGCACTCCAAAGCATTATTGTACGCAGATGACTTGAAGCTGTTCAGGAGGGTAGAGAATGTACAGGATTGTCTGTTGCTACAAAACGACGTATGTTCAATTGAGCAGTGGTGCATAACAGATAGACTACAACTTAATCTCAACAAGACTTCAGTCATGTCAATCAGCAGGAAACACGAGAGCATAGTGTTCAGCTACAACCTTTCCGGAGGGCACATAAAGCGTGTATCTCTTGTACGGGATCTTGGTGTTCAAGTGGACTCCAGGCTGTTTTTTCATCAACATGTGTCACAGATAGTTAATCAAGGCCTGCGATGTCTTGGTGCGGTGTCACGGATAACTAGAAAATTTAGAAGCCCTCATTGTGTTCTCTCTTTATATTGTTCACTTGTCCGGCCGCGTTTAGAGTTCGCATCCGTAATATGGAACTCTGTTTCTCTCGGCTACAGCAATGTAATCGAAGAGGTACAGCGGAAATTTATTCGTATTGTATACGATAGGCACATTGGTCGTCGGCGTTTTTACAGCTATAGCTCGGTATTAGCAGACATAGGCCTCCAGTCTCTTCACGACAGGAGGCTTGCACTATATGAACTTTTTGAGAAAAGTTGTGCATGGCACTCTTGATTGTGACGAGCTGTTGTCATCATTGTGCTTCCGTGTCCCATCTGGGAAGGCGTGTAAATGTATTCACACATTTTATACAGATATTCATTCAAAGTGTCCAATGACTCGGTTACAAGATACATACAATTGAATGTTTTTACAAGATGACATATTCACTTGACTTTATCTTAGTGTGCCCGTGGCAACCATTTTTATTTTTAACTAACTAGGATTTGATGACGCGTCAGATTGATTTCTATTGTGCTCCTCGGCAACCACACTGTCCTATGTAATGCCCTTTTTATTGTTAACGCCACTGTGCGAAACATGACAAAGTGTACTGTCCTGTAGGCCTCACGGCTGTTGACCGGCACTAAATAAACTATCTATCTATCTATCATGCCACCCAAAGTCGGCGAGTACGCTAGCGTTCTCTGTACGCCGGTCGAGTAACTACTGAGATGGAAAATTAGATGGTCTATAGCGAAACGTGAATACTGCAAACCACAGCAGTCTCAGAAGCCATTGGCGCAAGGAGAAGAGATTGTTGCAAGGAGACGACAGACACGGAATTTTTTTTGGTACATTCCTGGGGGATATGGTAGGCAGCTTTAGTGGACCGTGCGCAAAAGATTAGCGTGCTCACGAACGTCGCGGGTCGAGACTGCGTACGGGCATAACGCAGAAGGGTAGCGTATTGCGTACGCGCGCAACGCTTGGGATTTTGCGTTGCAGGCTTGCGGGCTTTGCTGGCCCTTTGCGGGAAGTTCTCGCGGTATCTCGGGCCCAGAGAGAACACGACTTTCAAGATGGTGGCATCCTCGACAGACATCATGGTTGATGTGGTGTTCAGGAAGTTGAGTGTTACGTGAAATTAGGTTGAGCTCAACTCGGCAATCGTTACCGGAACCTCCCGCAGTTGAGCCAAATGCAATTGCAGCTGCCAGAGTGCGCAGTGAAAACATATTCACCACCCGCAATGTGCGTGAGCGCTGTGTCCTGCTCACCACTAGGCCCTACTCATCGAGCAGTTCGTCGCAAACAAACGGACGACTCTTAAAAAAAAAATCGGCGAAAGTTGTCGTCCTGTATCTGAGATGAGTAGGTGAGTAGGTAAGAAACCCATGGGTTTCTTCCCGCAATGATATTCCACAAGATCATGACGGAGGCAGCGTGGTCGAATTTCGCTACGCACTCGTAGCCCCGCAGAAAAGCGCGGTTGATCCGACAGCTGCTGCTTATTTTAAAGAAATGATTGGAAACTCTTTTATTTATAGTATTCATTTTTGAAAGCGCACTCGAAATAAATCAAGAAGAGAAATACACCCGGCAACGTTTAAACAACTAAAATCGGTCCAAGCAGCTTTACTTTTGTTGCGTATTTTGTGATTTTGGGTTACGCATGAGCCATCATCGCTCTACAAAAACTGTCTATTAGCTTCACGGCTCTATCATTCCATATCGGAATGAGTGTGTTAGATCCCACGGCATTCTCGGTGCTGTGAAAAACTTCAAGTCAAGCTTGAAGTTTTTTCACAGCATATATCATTCCCAAACCGGAATCCCACGTGACACCTATCATTTTTCACCAAATTATCAAACCGCCCGAGTGGATCACGTTATAAGGTTCGTGAATACAGATATAGAACTGCAGTTTTTCGTAGTGCTTTCTTCCCGAAAACAATTTGCCAATGGAACCGGTTACCTTCTGCCGTAGTATCAATTTTGTCAAACGATGCCTTTCATTCTGCCCTGGAATCAGTGAAGTTGCTAAAATAAAAGTTATGCAATGTGTGTCGCGGATTCGAGATCTGCTTCGATGTACGTAAACTATCCTGCCGTTATTTGTTGATATAGAGTGATGCTGTATGTTGCGAAGTTGTGATTTGCTTCCACGTGTATAAGTAGTCTTGCCGTCTTTTGACCCAACTGTACTTCACAAGAAGCCTGCTTGTGTGTATTCAAGTATTGTCTGGCGTATGTACCCCCCCCCCCCTTTTCCCGCTGTAATACTGAAAGGCGTTGCGGGTATTGGATAAATAAATAATTCAATAAATGGAACTACAAGTTTCAAAATGGCGGCGACACAGTCGAGCCAAATGCCATTGCAGCTGCCGGATGATTGACTGGGAGTGGGTAAATTGGTGCTCTCCGAACCAGAGACTCAAGTAGGCTCGTCACAGAGGGGAGTTCCCCGCGTTATCGCGTGCCGAGCGGCACTTTCTCGAGACGGTCGCTTTCCCGCACCTCGGAAGGACCCCCAGGAGACGTACCTCGTAGTATGGCCAATCCTCCATTGCTGCGCAGCGAGAGATCCAGCCGTAATCCAACAGAAGCGACATCCCATGGAAACGCACCGCCGCAGTTCTGAGCTGTCAGGCCGAAAGTCCTTCTTCGAAGTTGATTGCGGCCTCCGAGAGCGACACCCACTCATACGTTCGAAAGCAGCCCCTTTTCGCAGGGATTGCACCACGTGGTGTCCTAGAGGACTGGCGGCGCCTGGGAGAGCGCTCTCTGAAGAGTCACGGGCGTCTGCTGGGACCCGAGGCGAAAGGGCGTCCTGCTGCGACCACAACAGAACCAGGAGAGGAAGTCCAGAGGTTCATGCGCTAGCAGAGACCGCGGAAGGGGAGAGCGCGGCAGCCTCTCTGGGCCAGCCCGTGTCCCCCGGGGTCATCCCGTTCGTCTTCCAGAGCCCGCGACCGGTCAAGCCGCGCAGCACCTGCGTCCATCGCTCTCCACGCGGAGAGGAGAACCGCCTGTTTTTCCCGCGCGGAATATCCGTGAATGAACCAACCCCGGTGGCCGTGATTGAGTCACACGCGACGTACGTAGACGAGATCGGGCCGCTAATAAGATGCGCTCTTTGTCGGCGTTCGGGCGTCCGTGGCGACGGCGTCGTTCGGACGCCACTCGGCTTTCGTCGGGTTCGGGAACCGGTTTCGACGTATACACTTGGGCGGGATGACGGCGTCGCTTTCGGGCTCTCGGCCTCGTTCCACAGCCTCCTCGAACTTGGCACGGGAGGGGTTTTTACGGGCGCGTCGTAACGGACGGACAACGTCACGGTAGCGGAAAATTGGCGGAGAGCGCGTCGCTTTCCATACGAGGCGCCCCCCTGTCAATGTTTGGCGTTGCGAGCACGGGAGGGTGTTGCGGGTCGCGGGGACGCCACTTCTGGTGGAAAGTCCCGATTGCGACCGCTGCACTGTGCCCCGGCGGGTCCGCCGCACTGGCTGTGGTTTTTCTGGTATCCTCGTACGCGTTGCTCATGTGCTCTGGCTTGATCATGTGCTCGTTGGGAATGTACAGAGTCTATGCGCGATTCCGCCACGCTCGTGAGATTGGTTCTTGTCCGACCTGATTCTTCGTTCACGGCATGATTCATAATTCAGACATTGTTTCTTGTTTTTCTCGTCGCGAAGGAGAGTACGACATGTATGTGGTTTTCAGAAGAAACTTTGCCGCCGTTTGGTGAAACAACCTCTCGGACGTCGCTTCCTTGCGCATCTAGAAAACATAGCGGCTGCCGCGTACGAAGAGTAAAGAACCAAAAATGAGGTCATCGTAAGAATTAAATGCCCCCGCTTTCTGTCCTTCAACAGGTGTGACTTTTACGAAAGCGTCGGACTGTAGACATTTAGGGATTTCGAAGACCTGCCAAGTCTTTCCGACGTGCTTAACTAGTCAGGCGATATCTGTGTGCACTTGTTTGCACTTAGGCCTCTGGACGGTCTGAAAACGTCCATGGAAATTAGAGCTCAAGATTTAATGGAGGGTTAAGGTATATTCAGCTGAGTATTATATGACTTATTTTAGCACCATATTCTTTTAAATCTTCCATTTTTGGGGGTTGGCTGTTCGAAGGTTTTACGCAGTATAAGGTTTTTTCTCTAAAATCTAGAGGGTCCAGCATTTAAAAAAAAAGGTGCGTTAGCATATTTTTAGCCCTGGAGCCAAGTTTTTAGCCCTGGAGCTATTGGCAGGGTTCACTAGAAAAGGACATCAACATCCTCAATAACAAAAACAACAACAACAACAACAACAACAATAACAATAATAATAATAATAATAATAGTATTTTTAATCAACATTGCAAATATAATTACTTGAATGGCGTGTCTGATCAAAGCAACAGAGGCTTGTGGGACCAGATCCAGCATTTGATGTTGCAGACCGGATATTTGCACGGACTTCGTCACGTGCACAGAGGGGAAAACACACACACACACACACACACACACCGACAGCACACACTTACATCACTACACGCACACAGCACACACTCACACGAACACAGCTACACACGGACGCAGCACGACAGCGCACACGACAGCGCAGCTTGCCACAAGCACACACGACAGCGGCACATCCACACACGCTACAGCAGCGAGGCGCACACGCAGTCGTCACACATCACGCATCACGCACACGCGCACACGGCGCACTGACAGCTATCACGACACCACACTAGCACACACGATTGCCATTCTCAATGTATCATCACAATACAGGTGGAAAGTAAGAGTTAGTGTTTTATCAGAATTTGTATGTAGCTTGAAGGTGAGTCATAAAAAAAACACTGACTTGTACACATATCCCCACACAAAATCACGCAAAAATGCAAAAAAAGAGAGAAAAACACCAAAAAACACTATGTAGCGCGTTCGATGTTGAGGACGGAAGAGATGGTGCGACCGACTCCGAGCTTAGATGAAAACGTTCTCTTTAATCCACGTGCCGTTGAGCTCGCGCCAAGGAGATCATTCCTTGTCTTTCTTGGCGGTGACGCTGGACGTATTGACTGCTACAACTATATTGGAGGGTGGTTTCATAAAATAGAACACGGTTGTCCGGTTGAGTCTTTCGATTTGTTTTAATATATGTAATTGCTCCATTTTTGTTAACCCTTTGTTGCATACTTCAAAAAGTGTCCATGCAAATCAAAATTGTGCGTTTTCGCTACTATTGGTATTGAGTTGAGACCCAGGATTTGTTTTTCTTAGCTTTCAGGAATGTAGTTTATTATTTACTGAACGTCCACTACAGTGGACAGCATGCACTGGGGGCACAATATCCCTTTCGTCCCATTACCTTAACTTTCGCTTTTTTTAAAAACTCGACGTATCTTTTTTTTTTGGTGGTGGAACCTGAGGTTTCTTGTCGCGATCCTCTTCATCACTATCATCACTTTGGCTGGCGTCTTCCCAGCTATCATCATACCTGCCTTGATGATCCTCTATGGCATAATCGATGTCATCATCCTCCCTCTTTAAAAGATCATCATCACTTACTGACGGCAGTCCGTCTTCTAGTAGGACACTGATTTTTGAGTCAGGTAGTGGAATATCCAATAAAGCATCGATGTCTGCGTCTCTCAAAGGTGAGTTGGTAGCAGATCAAATGTCGCTAAAACAAAAAAATAACAAAATATAGTATTTCTTTCTGGGAAATGTAGAATTATGGCGCATTATTCATTACAACAGAAAATTGGACCATTCCAGCATATGACAGCGCTGCTGACCAAGTACAATTTGTGCATAGCGCATGGCCCCGCAATGCTGCTGTTTATGGTGTCCACCAGAGTGGACAAGCCACAATAGATCACTTACTGAACAATGAAGACTTATTGGACACTCATATTTATAAAGATTACACCTCAAGACTTACTCGAAGGCATGAAAACGTTTAACAGAGTAATTAGTTTCTGCAACAGTTTACGACATTTTTGCGACGATGCTCGTGCTTGGAAGGTATATTCAACACGAAGCCCCATTGGGTGTATAAATAGTGTGTTGTTTCAATAAACATTCAGTTGAAAGTAGCGCTTCGTGTTGTCTTACCTACTCTGTTCCTGCCTTGCGGCGAATTTTGTCAAAATAATTCATGTACCAACTTGCCCATCTGTCACTATTGATGCTCGTGCTTTACCTGGAAATTGTGGAAGCTGCCATCTTGGAGGCTGAATATGTCAACACCAGTAGAATTGTGGCGCCATCTATGAGTGGCAATCGAAAACACATATGTCCACTGATGTGGACACCATGCGTTCGGGTACTATGTCGCCTGGCAATTTATGTAAAAAATAATTAAGTCTGTCCACTATAGTAACCACTATGCAACAAAGGGTGCAAAACAAAACCGCTTTCCGAAATTAAAAAAAAAATTCGCTTCACAAAAAAATTATTAAGTGGAGCAGGGTGAAAATTTGTTTTTTACTTAGTGATTTCTGTACCCAGTTCTGTACGCTGGTGTGAATACGGAAAGCATAAAAAACTCACAGTAATTTTTTATGTGTTTCTATACCAGGGGTGGCCAAGCTGCGGCTCGCGAGCCGCATGCGGCTCTTCGCGTGGTAAAGTGCGGCTAGCGGCTGCCTCCCCTACCCTCCCCGGCCTCCCTCCCGGTCACACGAGCACTTTTCCAAAGAGAGAAACGGAACGCGTTTTAAATCGAAAGACAGGTGGAGGTTTGGTAGTCTTGTGCTACTGCTACTCCTACGTACACTTGGACTGCTTTTGACTCAGATAGATTAAAAGTAGTTCGAGTTTCGTTTATTGCCCTGAACGAAATCCGCTCCCCCTCCCCCCCCGTGGCTCTTGGAAGTTGCGTGATTTTTTTGTTTGCGGCTCTTAGGCCGGGTCATCCTGGCCACCCTGTTTTATACTGTGCCGACTATCTTTTAGTATAATGGATAATATTTTAGTATTTTTGCTTACTGAGGTAACAAATGTCAAACATCGTCTTTTTGACAATGCGGTCAGAGCCTTGTATCTCATGAGTTTTTATATTTGTCGCTTACCAGATACTATACGGGTGTAGTCCTATACATTGGATATCGACGGGCAGCAGTTTATTTTATTTTCTTTTCACGTATATTTTATAAAAAAGATTTAAATATCGTCAAAAATGAAATTTACCGATATTTTGAACCAGCTTTATCGAAAAACCGCATTTTTTATTTCGTTCAATTTTTTTATTGTTGCTGACGATCATATTAACTTTCAGTTGCCTCGATGAAATTTCCCCCTTTTTTGTTGTATCTTCTCTAGAAATGATCGAAATTGCACCCACACTCTCGGAACGGCCAAACGCAGTTTCCGCAGGTCGGCTTCGCTGCAAAGACTATACTGCTTATTTTTGTGCTAAAATGCAGCGGGCACATTTATTCTGATTGAGAACACTTGTGCTTGGCTACATATTGTATATTCCTAATTTTGTGATGATGGCAACTGACATTCCTTAATCCTATCGTTAGCGGTGCAGCGGATGTTCCATTATCCGGTGTGTAAAGCCGGGGCACAAAGGGCGGAGAAAACGGAACGAGCTCTTCTTGTAGGGAGCGCTTGGTTTTGATGGCAGCGATGGCCGCCTGCGTGAAGCGGTCGCCCTCCTTGATGATAAAGTGGTCGTCGATGAGCTGCTGCTGCGTCTTCTTGTCCAAGTCTATTAAAAGTATTGTCCGATAATCCCAAACAGTTCTGGAATATGATCAATCTTAAACCTATCACCCCTCTCGCTTTCACAAACATCGAAAGACTGGCTTTAACTGACAAGCAGTGTGCTGATTGCTTCAATAAATATTTTTGTTCTGTATTTACCAACGCAAACCTTAATACTCTTCCGGAGCTTCATATTCCTAATCACACACAAATGGAAGCGATTACTATCAACCCATCGGTGTCTCAAAAACCATCGAAAATCAGAAACTTACCTCAAGTACAGCGGATGACCTCATCAATTCCAAGATTCTATTCAACACTAAACACATATCATCTCTCTTCCTGTCTGACATTTTCCGTGAATCCCTTGCTTCTGTCTTCATTCCCCTTGACTGGAAAATCTCCCGTGTCATCCCTATACATAAGTCAGGAGACCGAAATTCACCTTTTAATTATCGTTCATTCCTATCCAGAAATTATTGAACACATCATATTTTCAAATGTCATAAAATATATTGAGTCCAATAAGCTTCTCAACGTTAATCAACATAGATTTAGGAAAGGACTATCATGTGAAACGCAACTCTCTAAAATTTGTACATAACATTCATTCAACCTTGAACATAAAAAAAACACAAGTTGATGCCATCTTTCTTGAGTTTGCAAAAGCTTTCGAAGGGTACATCATAATTGTCTTTTAACAAAACTTCAGAATTTTAAAATGAATCCCCTTATCATCGCTTGGATATCAGAATTTCTTTCTTGTTGCTCCCAATACACCGTCGCAAATAACTCAGAGTCATTCTCGATCTAACGTAACATCGGGGTAGCGTACTCGGACCACTCCTTTTCCTAATCTACATTAATGATCTCCTCTCTGTGTCTCTTCCACCATCCGCCTTTTTGCCGGTGAAAGCGTCATTTATCGCACAATCACGAATACCGACGATCATTCATCCCTGCAAACCGACTTATCATCCATTGCTCATTGGTGTGACAAGTGGCAGATGTACCTTAACTTAGATAAATACAAAGTGCTAACCTTTCCTGGTATTTTATCACTATCCTCTTATACCTACAATATTAACGACGCAGTATTCAGTAGTACTTCATCCTGCAAACATCTTGGTCTTCATATAACAAGCGATTTAACAAGGGGTCCCTCATATTATTCACGTAATCGCTAAGGCAAATAGCAGAATGGGTTTTCTACGAAGGAACTTAAGACTCGCCCCCCCCCCCCCCCGCTCATCCACCCCCTAAAGTGAAACAGATCGCGTACCTTAATTTAGTCCGCCCAAAGCTAGAGTACGCTGCATCCGCATGGTCCCCGTGGCAAAACTACCTTAAACGAGAACAAGGAAGTGTGCCAAACAGAGGTCTGAGATTTATTTTATCTGATTATTCTTTTTACACTAGTGTTTCTGGTTTGCGAGAGCGAGCGAATCTTCCTGAGCTCGCTTTCAGGCGGAAGATATCTCGATTGACTCAGTTTTACAAGACCTACCACCTCAACCCTATGCTTAGAAAAATTTTACTCCCACGTCCCATTTCGTTTTTCCCACGACTAGACAACAGCTGTAAAATAGAACCCATTTTTGCCTCCATTACCTCCTACGCCAATTCTTTTCTCCCTTTGACAATATTAGAATCGAATGCTTCACCTGATAACATAGTTTCAACTGACAATGTGGACGTATTCAAAAATCAACTCGATGAACATTTAGATCCCTGTGCCAACGATGCTGAGTCTTAGCATGTTAATAACGTGTATTTTATTTTTATTTTAATTTTGTTTAGTATTTATTGGTATTTTTGTTATCGCTGCTCACTGGCTATATTTATATACTGAAATGTTTAGTTTTCAATTCCCTGTGTCGCTGCTCACGAGTTTGTATTACTGTTTCTATATTGAAACGTTTTGTTCACATCCCTTGTGTAATGCCCTGCAATGGGGCCTTCAAGGTATTATGATATAAATAAATAAATAGGTAGGTGCCCTTCAGCTCGCCCTCCAGCATGCACACAGTCGGGCTCGCTTTCTCCTCCTTCTCGCGGTACTGGGCCCCCGTCAGGCACGGGCTGAAAGAGTAGCCCTGCAACGAGTGTCCGCAGTGCACGCGGGTGGAGATGACGAACTGGTCGTCGGGGTCCACGTTGACCAGGGTGTTGAGGTTTCCGAAGTCCGTGGGCGGATGCTTGTCGGTCTCCTTGAAGCCGCCCTGGTAGTCCTTGATCACCGGGTTCAACAGTTCGGCGAATAGCGTGTACGATTCGGCATCCGGGCCGCACAGGCCGACGTCGCTGTCGAGGTTCTCCACGCCGGACTGTATGATGCCGAGCAAGGTGGCTGCCATGGCGGTCTTGCGAGTCTTGAGCTTTTCGAAGACATCTTTGGTGAGGTATTTCTTGTGCAGCGACTTGCAGTCCTTAGCATCCTGGAGCTTTTTGAAGCCCGCATCCAGCTTGTCTAGCGTTGTCTGCTCGACCATGTTGGTGCCTGAGTTGTGATGACCACCGGGGTTCGACGATAACCGGGCACCGTACACAAACGGCACGACCGCGCGCTTGAGAAGCGGCCTGCCTACAAACATCGTCTCAGCGTTTTTTTTCCTTTCCACAACTCTGATGTAGTACCGAGCCGAGTCAGGTGGGTTGTAGCTTCGACCTTCGCGGCTATAATGACTCGACCCCGGGTTCACGATTGCCTGATTCGAAACGTTCGGTGCTACGGTGTCGTCTTTCGGCCCGACGTTCCTCTTTGGCGGATCGGACGGAGTGACTGCGCTCGGACGTTCTGGGTCGTGGCAGGATGAAAGGCAGACCGTACGTTGGTGGTGGGACTGACGTACGGTCCAAAGGACCTTTGAAAGGGCGCGAATCGGAGAGCTTGGGGCGGCGCGACGGCTGGCGGGAAGGACGGTGGAAGCAGACTCTGGCTTTCGGCGCTTTGGGCTTCGACTGAAAAGTGTTGACTCTTGACGCCTCCGCTGGAACGGGAGACGTTCACTTTGGTCCTGGTGTTAACGTCCACTCGGATGCGCGATCCACTTATGGCTACGGCGTTGGCTTGGCTGCTCGAGAAGGACTCTGCCGGCCGCTCCTTTCTCTGCGGCTCTACAGCTACCGTGCCTGACCGCTGGGATCCGCGCTCCTGGGGCGAATCCCAGCGAAATCCGTGCCCGGAGCGCGGATACCGCTGGGGCGTCCTGAAAGGTGTCTACCGGCGGACCGTTAGTGTCAGGAGAGGCATCTCTCGGTGGCGGGGAGTGGCGCCTCTCTGCCAGTAATTCGCGCGACTAGGGGTGTGAAATATCTGGCAGAGAAGCAGACCCCGACGGCGCAATATCGGGTCCATCTCCAACTGTAGGTGGATCATGTTCGATCAGATGTCCCCCCCCCCCCCCCCCCGGCAGGATTTCATCCTTGGTCTCGAGCGCGAGTTGTCGGTCCCGTATTACGTGACTTTTAAAACCGAGTGAAAAGGGCGTCGATGTTCGTCAAAGCGCGATAGATTTACCTTTGGTCGTATCGACGTGTAGCTGCGGTGATGTCGAGCCCCACGTTGGGCGCCAAATATGGAGACAAGGAGACAAACACCAAGCCTCGCGGTGTTCCAGCTTCGACTGCCCCGCGCGTCTGCTCGTCACCCGGATTTCGTTCCTCTTTATTCTCCTTTTTTTCCCGTTCCCCACAATATATATATATATATATATATATATATATATATATATATATATCAATTTATACACATAAATTTTTATTTTAAATCGAAAGACCCACCTTGACAAGCCTGTTCGATTTTAAATGAAACCACCCCGGATTGAAGACAGGGATGTTTCTTGCTGAGTCAGGCAAATTTGCTCTGGGTGTGTTCACGCAAAAAACAAAATGGATAAGATCAATGGACTGACTTCACACAATAAATTCACCCGTCACTTTGTGTGACCACAAGGAAAAATGAAAAAAAAACTGTCAATTCTTCAGTGCAAAAAAAAAAAAGAAACAGAATGACACGTGCGAAATAAAAGAAAAAAATGAAAGCCGTTTACAACTCCCTGTAACGCCGAATTAAAGCGCAGCTCTTGAGGAGGAGGAGGGAAGTGTAATGAGGGGAGGGTACACCCCTCCTCCCTCCTCCTCACCTTCTCATCCTGCCTGCTACTCCTCACTCCGAGAGGCGTCGGCGTCGCCGTTGCCGTAGGCGTAACCGTGAGGTCATATGACCCTCGTCACGTCACGTGACCCTCTTGACTTTACGGGGGTCACGTGACCCCCTCAGGGGGGTCCTGAGGGGGGTCACGAGGACGTTTTGGCACGGTGCCGAAACGTCGTAGCGGTTTCGCCGACGGCGAGGGCGACTCTGCTCAAGCCGGAACCAGGCGCCTAAGAGCTGCCCTCTAAAAATATTTACGAGTTAAAAGCAACAAATTTCTCTGCCTATACATGTCGGAGGAGCTCCTCAGAAATTTTTTAATGTCTTGTTTGAAGTAAGGACAAACAAAGAATCTGGGACTACATGAAAGATTTTTGTTACATAAAATAAACGAATACTTTCACCGTAATGAGTTCTCACCCGCGGAGTTTGAAAACTCGGAGCAGATTTCAGATCACGAAATGGACTTGACGACACCTTGAACTGACTTCCCCAGAAGTGTCGCCAGATGGCAGTTTGGAGAAATAGAGAGTGGAAACAAGGTAACTCGAGCGAGGCAAACAAGTTGTCACAGGATAGAAAATCTTTGTTATATGCGACACTTTTCAATATTCCTTTTAATATACAACCAACTCTTAAAAGCCGAAACTGAGGACAGTTAAAAAATGCAGTGATGCCCTACCTGAGTATACTGTAGGCCAACGCATGCGTAATGCTCTTTTAAATGACAATGGTAGAAATCCTTTATATGGTAAAGCAAGCAAGAGAGTTTTCGGCCGTTAGCATATATAAGACATGTGAGTGTTCCACAAAAGATCACAGACAAAGTTAAGGCCTTAGTACTTGACTGAGTCAAAATATTCAACAGGCTTCCAATTATAACATGAGCAACTGGAGTTATGTAGAAACAGTGGAGAAGTCAAACCTATATATTTAATGGATTGTGAAAGCATATCAGCTTGGTTTTGGAAGTATTGACACAGACCATGTTGAATTAATCTGAGACGGGTGTAGAGAAGAAACATCAAAACGTAGAAGGGACAGAAAATAGACAGGACGACGTCTCAAAACTCAGCTAACTCGTTTATCTAGTCCACCTCCTTATATAGTCTCAATCTCAAGGTCATCTCCACCAACACAGAAGGACAAAGTCTGTACAGTTCAAGTGCCACAGTCTCCATCACAGAAAAAATGAAAGCCGTTTACAACTCCCTGTAAACGGGAGTTGTAAACGGGTTGTGGTTATTGTTGTTTGAAATTTGTTTCGTAACTTCTGGTTATGAGCTGTTTGTAATTTGTGGTTATGAGCTGTTTGAAAAACGGTTTCGAATTTTCTTTACCATATTCTCAACATAAGCCTTGATTCACGCGAATACGTAAATCTAGAAACTGCAGAACATCATCCTCCGGTTTTTCCACTGTAAACTTAAATTCTGGAGCCGTTGACCTTATCACATTTTCTATGGTTTCTGTTAGACCTTCCGTAAACGTCAATATTAGGATGTCATCTACATATCTTCTCACTATTGCCGTACCCCAACATAACCCTCAATTACGTATTCACGTGAATCGAGGGTTATGTTAGGAATATGTTAAAAAAATTCGAAACCGGTTTTGCCAAGAATGAGTTGTCATTCGAAGACCGTAAAGGCTGGAATTGTAAAGTCATTGGTCAGGAACGCGTTAGAAAGGTCATGTGTCCATCATACCACTGAATCGGTAGAAAGGCAGTGTAAAAGGTTAATTAGTGTAAGATACGACGACAGTTTTATAAAACGGCAATTAGAATTGTTTATTAAAGGCAGGAGAGAAACGGAACAGAAATCAAGGAACCGCTTTGCTGTAATCCCATATTTTCATGACCTCTCTCACAACCTGAAGGCATGTGCGAGGCAGTTTGGAGTAGACACGGTCTTTAGTTCAGATTTTAGGCTAAGTAAACTGACGCTATTTCAAACAGGTATGAGTGAGCGCAAAAAGGCTCATCGTGAAAAGTCGGTATCTTGCGAGTCTGGTGTTGTGTATGAAATACCATTGGAGTGTGGATATGAGTATGTAGGACAGACGTCACGATGCATAAATGATACATTAAACGAACATAAAAGAAGTGTAAAGAATAATGCACAAAACTCGGAAATCTCAAAACATATTCATGAATGTAACAACTGCACGGCGCTCTGGTCGGAGACGGAAATAATACACAAAGAGAGGAACGATGTAAAAAGAGTGGTAAGGGAGACAGTGCGGATAAAGTCTCTAGGCAACTGCATAAGTCAGGCTTCACTACAGTTTGGAAGCAATTCGAAAAGCTTTAAAAGAATGTAATAATCTTTTCTTTTTTTTTTTACTTCAGGGTTACAAGTTGTTTGAAGTGCGACCAAGGTATATGTACATGGGTAGCGAAGCTTCCATAGAAGCCCACATGTCGAAAAAATGGCGGTCCATGGGGCTGCTTTAGCGCCATCTATTAGTCGCGGGGACACTTCCGGCGGAACAAAAAATAAACAGGAAATGACGACACTTCCGAAAAAAACGTGACGTCATACGTGCGTGCGGTTTGGCGCGAAAATTAAACAAAACGAATTCCAGAGACTACAGGTAAAATGAACGACATATACAATAAAAAGTCTCAAACATAGCTCCGTGTTTGAGCTTCGTTTGATACTTTTAGTGTGTGTCGTTCTTTTTACCTGTAGTCTCGTATTTTCTTGGGGGTTTACCTTACTTTATACTGGATCGTTTACGCCCTTATTTGCCCTTGCTCTAATATTTCATTCGAAAGTTTTTTGTTTTTTTTCTGCAGCCGACTGTGTTAGCCGACCTGCTATGAGAGTAGTTTCATTTCTTCACACCATCGTGTCTTTGCACTGTGGTTAAACTCGAGCTGCAGTGTTTTGCTCTTTGTTCCTTCAGGATCCCTCGGAAATATGTGAGAAACCTTAAAGAGAATGATGTAATTTCACACAAAAAAAAGTGAATCAAATGGCTGGAGTGTGTTGCGTATGAAATACACTACAGTAACTCTAATGCAAGTCCAGTCCAACGTCGCATTAACAGTCGCGTTTTATTTCTTTTATTCACTTACAATCATTCAATCAGATCACTCACTAGAATCATACAATCGGTATCCACTATTTTGGAAGTGTCGTGGTGCAAGAAAACTAGTAGATCGGTACATAAGGCACATTATAACATAAGACAATGCACAATCGGCTGGATATTGTGAGGACATTGACAGTTCATAGGCAGCCACTAATAACTCGGAGGTTTCACAGTGTTTCGAGGACAACTGTGGTCACCACTGTAATACACAGAAAAAAAAACTACACTTGTCTACGCAGTCCTTGAGTAAGGTACCATAATTCTGAAAATATTTTAACTTGCATCTCCTGGTGCTGCTACACTGCAACGCAAGGATTGTTTAGTGCAGGTCAAGAAAGCCAAGTTGAGTGAACCATCTTGGAGCCCTGTGGTATGCTGCACTTCATAAGCCAGTGTTGCTTCACAGCTTTAAACGCTATATATGTGAATCAGTTAAAGACTACATTACTCCTCGAGAAACCGAAGAAAATGAAAGGTTTGAATAGAACATGCCTACACTGCTTTAAAAAGTGTTCTGGGTGGTCTCACGTACGTAGCCTGTGCACTTGCTGCCTAGCTTTACACTTGGCTGCGGTGTCAAATAGTTCAGCATTTTTTTTCCGCGCGAACCAGTGCAGCCTGACTCTGGCAATCAGAGAAAACAAATCATCGTAAACATTTTCGTTACATACAGTCAGAGACTTTGGAACCTTCTGGTGAAAAAGGACACAAAGAGTACGTCCTACGCTCTCTTTTGAAATTAGGTTGTTGACACATGTCTCGAAGACTTCCTCACAAGCTGCAACAAATAATCTGAAAGAAGCAGAAGGAACTGAGAGGTTCCCAAAGTCGGAGTCGGCAGTGCCTTTTACACTCAAATGCAAGAGCACTTGATTTCCTTCAGAAAAACACGCATTTTCTGTCCTCAGCTCACATTTCCGAGATGTTCCTACACAGGAATGAACCTTGAGGAATTTCGATGCCAGCCACCCAGCAAAATAAACCATGTTGTTCTCTTCTATTGCCGAAGGGTAGTTTGAAGGCGAATCGTCTGCCGTGGTAGGAAAAACTGTGCTTCCTAAGGCAAGAGGAGGAGAAGGTGCCAAAAGGCCTGCTGGGAACGTAGCAAGGAGAGACATCATGTCGTCAGCACAGTTTGATTTTTCCGACAGCTTGAATAGGTTGCTAACCAAAAGGTGCCTGAACGCAGCCTGAAATTGACGGGAAGTGGAGTTTGTGTTTGCACCGGATTTTGAACGTATAACAGCAAAAGTGTTTTCAAGGGCGTCTTGGTTCAAATGGCGAGTTAAAATGTAGGAAAAACCGTAATTAACCCTGAGGTGATTGCTGAGCAGCAGCAGTGACCTAACTGTCAAACAGAAGCCACGAATGCAGTGCGGCTGCCGTCTACACCCGAGCACTTGCAGGCTTTTAAAAACCATAATGCACTCTTTCAGAAACTCCTCATGGATAGAGCCATCACACATTGCAGAGGCATATGGCGTCTTTGCAAATTTCTGAGAGCTATTTAGGCTGTCAAAAAGACGGTCGATTCTTTCAACGAATCTCGCTGTGTGAACAGCTGTGGCTGGCAATTGCTGAAAAGTAACAAGAGCATACATTGCAGCTGCGCAGTGATTGCTGAAAACTTGAGCTGCTAGCTTCACCGACATCTTTGACGAGAACGTCAAATTAAAATGCTTATCGTTCAGCTTCGGCATAGAACGGATCTCAAGTTTACGATCCTTTTCATAAGCTTCCTTGATGTAGGAACTTTTCACAAGGTAATCACCAACTTTGAAGTCGTATTTGAACAACATGTTTCTAAGGCATTTCAAAAGGTGCGGAGCATCGAAAAGGAAAAAAAGTGGCTTGCCATTGATCTCTACGTAAGGCTTTTCGGCAGTTACGATGCTTGAAAAAAGAGACACGTTCTGGCTCCCTTGATCGCATACAACAGCTACCGGCTCCAGGCCAGCGTCCACAAGGGCGCTGTAGCACTGGAAAAGGAGATCTTTTAGGACATCTGAAGGTGTGCCTTTGTGAGCAAAAAAATAGCCAAGCGGCTGCTTCCACGGTGTTCCGACTCCTTTTGCCATGAACATGAGAGCCTTGTTTGCCAGCTTTTTGCCTTGCTGTCCACTATGTTCTTCAAGTCCTTCGAACCTATCAGACGAGGGGTTGTATGAAAGCTCTTTTTTGATGTGCATTTCATCAAACACTATGCTGCAGGCCCGATCGGCTCGAGAAAAAGAAGCTGCCCGCCTCTTAATGAGCTCAAAAATGTCAGGGTAAAATCCAACCCTCAGTGGCACACGCTGAAGCCATAGCTGCAGTGACCTTACTGATGGCAGCCTGAGCAGTCGCCTGCAGTACTTATAGCCTTTGGGGCTATGAAAGTAGAGGCCCAAAGCCAAGGCTTTGTTGTGGCTGCACCATCTCCGGCCAAACCGGCTCACATTGCTCATTCTAAGCTGGGCTTCAACGAGTGCAGCGACAGCAGGAGACACATGAGCGCGGACACTCTCAACGACTTCGGCAACAGTCCTCATCTGACGTTGTCGTTGCAGTCTTCTTTGGAGCCTCTTGTTACGCTCTTGAAGCTGTCGCACCTTGGCTCTCAGGGCGTTCATCTTCTTCTTTTCGATGCTGCGGCTCTTGCCGGGTGCTGCAATTTGACAAATGACCCAGATCAGGTCTCCTAGAAAAACTTGCATTCGCCATCTATTTATCAAATGTGTAATCTATTCACACTCAAGAATACTCCTCAATGATCTGAAGTTTTTTTTAACAAAAACAGCAAGTATGACAGACTACACATATGCAATTCAAGTTAAGGAAAGCAGCAGTACATCTTTATGTCGGACTAGGCGCTTCATGTTGGCCAGAGACCTGATAGTCCAAAAAGACAAGGGCGCACACAGAAGCACGCAAGTCAGAATAGGCATCCAAACTGGGAAATGCATTTTCTTAAAGCTTGACCATACCTTACTTATGCCCATGGCACTGCAACAGTGAAGTGCTCGCAAAAAAACAGGCAACTAAAGTTTGTCTGATAGGACAAGGGACCATGACAGGCTCAGCATGACACACATATGACCAGGGCAGCTTTTCGATAACTATAAAAACACTGTCTTGCGTGAGATTTTGCGTGAGGACTTATGATTAAGTGAGACCGGTTGAGCTGTTTTGATCTGATGGTGTTAACACGTGCGTGTAGAAAATTGTATGTCTTTTTGTGTGCTTGACAATGACAATACCATGAAACACAAAAATATGGTGAACTTTGAACAAACTTCGATTTGTAGCTGCCAGCTACCCGGTCTTGTGCTATGTGACCTCTTGCGCCATCAGCTGTCAAGATAAAGTTGAGTATCCGCTGGTGTTTTTCGAGCCTAAGCTTTATATTTTTGCAGTCTGACCTTTTATAATTTAAAAAAAAAACTTGCAAAAGAAAAAAGTTCGCATCATAGAAAGCACTCACATTTGTGAGAAGGCCCAGCAGCACAGCCAGAGAGAGAGTCTCTAGGCGACGGTGAAGGAACCAAAATCTCCATGTCAGCCACGTCCCCGCTGGACTCTTTAGCAGGAGCAGCATCTTGAGGTAGAGCGTAGCTGTGATCAACTGCAAACAAAATAAAATAAAGGCTTTTACAAAAACTGTATTGTAAGAAAGCAAGTTCAACAGAGCGGAAAGTTGGGCGAGTTGGTTGTTCATCTTTGCTGGCAGAAACAGTGCCTCTCTGTGTACTTTTACAGCGCCTGTCTGTATACTCCTTGTCTCTTGTCCTTCGTCAAGTTGCGCTGTTTCTACCCACTCAGAAAGCAAGCTCACAAAAATGAATGGGACTAAAAGGATAGCACAAACAATATTCGGCCACCACTTACTATGGGTCCCTGGTGGACTATTCTCTAGTACGGTGCGCGAGTATGTGTGGTCCAACGAAGCCGCAGAAATCCGCTCTGCAAATTTAATGTGAACTTAGCGAAGAAGAAGAGGTTGAAGTCCTCCCTTATTCCCCTATTTGAACGCATAAAAAAGAAATTCACCTTCGTTCCATGACAGGTTTATTTCAGAAGACTGGTTGTCAGGGTGACCACAGAAACTCCACCAGTCTGAGCGGCCGGAGTATGTGCAGCTCGATGAGGCTGGCGAACTCCTCTCTGCAAATTTAGCGTGAATTTAGTGATGGAATAGCTATTGAGTTCCTTCCTATGTTTCTATTCTAACATACGACAATGAAAATCACCTTGTTCCCACGAAAGTTCCATTTCGGAAGACTGGTCGTCAGGGTGACCACAGGAACTCCGCGAGTCTGAGCGGCCGGAGTACATGCAGCTCGATGAGGATGGCGAACTCCTCTCTGCAAATTTAGCGTGAAGTTAGTGATGGAATAGTAGTTGAGTTCCTTCCTATGTGTCTATTCTAACACACGACAAGGAAAATCACCTTGTTCCCACGAAAGCTCCATTTCGGAAGACTGGTCGTCAGGGTGACCACCGAAGCTCCGTGTGTCTGAACTGCCGAAGTATGTACAGCTCGATGAGGGTGGCGAACTCACCTCTGCAAATTTAGCGTGAAGTTAGTGATGAAATAGTAGTCGAGTTCCTTTCTGTGTTTCTATTCTAACAGACGACAAGGAAAATCACCTTGTTCCCACGAAAGTTCCATTTCGGAAGACTGGTCGTCAGGGTGACCACAGGAACTCCGTGACTCTGAGCGGCCGGAGTACAAGCAGCTCGATGAGGATGGCGAACTCCTCTCTGCAAATTTAGCGTGAAGTTAGTGATGGAATAGTGGTCGAGTTCCTTCCTATGTGTCTATTCTAACACACGACAAGGAAAATCACCTTTGTTCCCACGAAAGCTCCATTTCGGAAGACTGGTCGTCAGGGTGACCACCGAAGCTCCGTGTGTCTGAACTGCCGAAGT
>JAZHYW010017045.1:0-114752 GCA_037355805.1 Ixodes ricinus | reverse complement strand
TGTACTTCGTTCAGTTACATTGCTCTAGCAGAACCAAGTATCCACTGCACCGCATACGTACAAAGATCGTGACGACAACCGTGGACGTCGCCAACGCTGATGCTGTGAAGGACCTGCTGTCGGATTGAGATACCCGTATTTCCTGTGAAGGGTTTGGGATGGTGACGGGCATTGAAGCATGATGCAAACCAAATTGAAAGCACAAGATATATGCTGTCAAGCTTCACAGTGTGAAATGCGGTAGAGTTTCGCAAAATGGGAAAGCGGATGCCTACAACGCAAATATCTACGCTGGCTGCTCTTGAACCAGGCTTCTTATAAGCGCACAAGAGCATAAAGAGGACCCAGTTGAGGCATCATGAAAGGTGATTAGAAAGAGTGCGCAACTTGGACGTCAGAAGCGCAACACCGCCAACCTGGAGAAAGACGCTGAAAAGATGAAGATGGAGAGTGAGTCCACCAGTATCTGCTAGCTTTGAGCGGAACATAGAAGGCCTCTCCAAAAAAGACAGCAGATGCAAATACGACGCCTCTTGAGGCTTCCAATGAAGGGGGCCAACGGTATGAAGTTTGAGCTGGAATGGATTCTGGAGTGCATTGCCATGCACATGAAGAGCCCTCACTCTTACGATGTGGCCTGGTCGGACACCTCAAACTCATGGCAGTCCCGAGCCCTTCGTGCCTACGGACGTATGTCAAGAGCTACAAAAAAATCAGCTTTGGCTTCTAAGCTCTATGAAGGCGTTCGCGGCAATAGCCGATAAGTACGAAAGCACATAGATCCATACCGGCGACATGGAGGGATTCACCGTTCACAAAATGAAGCTTTCCAGAAAAGCCTCCGATGGTCAACAAAAAAAGGACTTATCGATGGATTTCTTGACCTTGGCAGCTACAGCTCTTGCAGAGGCAAGAGGGGGTGTCGCACTGGCGACCGCGGCTTGTGGTTCTGTTTCTGCCGTTCACAGGCAAATGACAGTGCAATCGCCGAGCGTACTCTGGTGCGACGAAAGGTAATGTGAAGGCAAATATGCTTTCCAGAATCAATGTGGATGCTGAGATTTCTGCGGATTGCAAGTCTAGACTTTTTGTTGATTTCATCACATGCGATAGCGCCTTCTTGGGACAGGTAGTAGGTGGAAAATGTTTGATATCCACCGGGAAGCTCACGAACACGGTCTAGAAGTACGACATCCAGTGGACCCCAGCCGGCATTCTCCACTTCATTTCGGACTTCACGCACTTGTAAAATGTGCGCAGAACTCTATCTTCAACAGGGCTTCAGACTCTAGATGGACGAGTGAGCAGCGAGTTCGTAAAGAAGCATGGAAGTGCGTACAAGTGCGGGCACTGTGCCTCTCAAAGCAGTCGCCGCACGTAACAATGGCTGAAATTTTCAGCCAAATGGATTCGAGAAGATTCGAGTGAATCTCGCAGTTAGATTTTTTGTGACGAGGCATCTGGGGGCCTTTATGCGTAGCAGACAGTGATGTAGGACCGCCATGGGACCTGGGAGCCTAGTGGCCACTTCATTGGCTGTCGCACATGCTGAAGGTTATGACCTCATACGCTTCCAGGACTAAGTCACCGCCGAACTGGTTTGAGACCAGAGACGTAACGAGTCAAGCACATCAAGAGGTTTCAACAATACCTTGAAATCTGGGAAGCCACTGTTGGAAAGCTGGCGTTTTTGAGCCATTCTGGCGCTGAAGGCTTTTTCGGCAACCCTTGCGTGCACACTTCGCTCCTGACATACGTGACAAAGACCTCGGGATTCGAGTATTTGATGACCGCACGTCTAAGTCAAGACTCTATAGAGAACCTGTTTGGCGTCTTGAGACAGATGTCAGGCTGCAACGACCCCACGCCGACGGAGTTCTTGATTCCGGCTGAACTGCCTGAGTGTTTACAGCTTAGCCCGGTCACCTACAAGCCGCAAAATTTCACAAGAACTCCTAAACAACCTTTTAATCTCGCAGCAACTGTGATCCGGCGGAACTGCAAAACAAGCTGGACGATCTCTTGGATGTGGGCTACTTGAACGAGGCTCATCTTGGATGATGTAAGCATTTAGTGCATTTCAGAGCACGGTGACATGGCTGTATCGGAAAGCGACTTAGGATAACTTACTATGTTAGTGGCTATGTCGCCCGAAAAATGCTAAGAAGCTAATGCAAAGAGTGTTTCGAGGTTGCTGCTGCAGCCTTCAAGGATTCGCCCTCGCTCCCAGATGAGTCGTTCCTGAAAAACTACATGGACAGGGGAAGCCTTCTTACTCGTCCCAGGCACTCAAGATCCTAGTTGAGACAATGGAAGATGGCTTTACATACTGTTTAAGCTTCAAAAGCTGAGGGCAACAGCATATGGGACCTCATTTCCTGCCTCTCCAAAAGCAGACGCAACGTTGTTGGCTGTACAGAGCCACTGTCGAAGTGACAAATCGATATTTGTTTCATCGTGCTGACTAAGATGCGCTTCCTTGTTGCAGCTGAGAATGCCTCCAGGCAAGGCAAGAAGACAAGATCAAGTACCTCAAGCTGAGGCCCACAACGTGACTCCAGTTTCTGGTCACCATCGAAGCTACTTTCTGTACATTTTTTTTTAAAGATTGGTTGTCGGTTTGTAAGTAAATGATAATACAGGTTTGATATTCAAATGAAGGTGTTCTTTCATTGTTAAGAAGGTAGCAGATATGGGCCCCCGGGGCCCAAATCTACCAGGTGTGAAAATTCTTTGATTAATCAGGTGTTCTTCCTCCCCCCCCCGCCTTTTTCAGTGCCAGTTTTGGCGATCTCTATGAACCCCGCCCATTTCTTGTCAAACACTAGACCACCCGAAGTCACTTTCCGACCTACAAACGTTCCTCAGAGCGAGAAATAAATAAACATAAAATCCGTCAGTTATCTTGAACGTTGTATCCTGTGCGGGCTTCCTTCATTTGATGATTATGAACCAACTAGCCGAACTAAATAATGCTAAACCCTTTCGCGGCGCCAAAGTTTTGGAGAATCGTGCAGAAAGACATTTTCGTGACCAATATATTTCGAGAATTCTGGAGGACAAAATTCAGGGCTTCTAGAGGCCGGTATTTTCGCGCGCCTTTAAATTTTGCGAAGTTTTAATTCACGAAATTCCCAAAAGTTAGCGATTTCACAAAAAAACAAACAACACAAAAAAAAAAACGGGTTTTAAAGTAGTTTCTTTTGTTGATAATATTTCAGCGTCTCGAGAGTCTCTGGGTGCCCACGCGCCAATAAATCAATATAAAAGGATTTGCAGGTTTATTAGGGGTTGTTTTAGTCACATCGTCCAATGTCAGTGGGGCTGTAGTATACAAGGTGAGATTGAAAATGGTTTTTCGAACGCCCTGCCACTAGGATGCGCTCATCGGCTTTCGTTGTGCTTGGTGTAGAGTGCACACTCGAGTCATGAGACACCGAAGCGTTATCGAAGCAAGACAGAAATCAAATCCGCAACTTTCACAGCCTGTAGGGGCGCGTTTGTCCCGGACAAGACTGAGCCATATATGTAGGGAGTTTGGCCTTCGCTGGGAAGTATAGGAGACAAATGAGGAGGCGCCATTGGCCGAAAGCGGGCTGGGCGTGTTCCAGGGCGTCTTCACAAATTCGAATGTGGCCAACCAAAAGCCGGAAACAATACCCCGGCGGTGGTCGCGGAAGCGGAATTAATAAGTGCGTTGGAGTACCCGCTGACTGAAAACATGGTGCACACATGATGTTTCAATCACGGTTATTCAAAATCATTGTGGAAGAGCGCGACTAGCGGAATGATCGACATGATCCGTATGCCCGGCGCCGAGGTCCGGGAATTTGCCGGTTGAATGGTCACACTCTGTCCGAGCAAAAGAGCAGTTCGAGCGGCACATCCGTTTCTACATCTTTTCGCAGAGATCATAATCAAAAACATCACGCGCACCATATTTTCAGCTATGAAGAGTTACTGACATTTAACCCTTACACCTTATTAAATCTGTTTTCGCTACCCGCTAAGGAACTCTTTTCGGCTTCTGGTTGGCCACAGAGAGCACGTCAGGTCCCTCTATTTGTGCCTGCGTGCACGCCTGACTCTGCCTATCTCCATTGACCTAGCTCTCATTATGCACGGCTCAGATCAAAATGGCGTTACGTCATCCGGATGATCGTCGTAAAACAGCAGTACGAGGTTGGGTCTGCGACGCGTAACTCTGATTTCGTAAGAATACGACGTATATATGAGTCGTATCCGATTCTTCCGCTTCAAGAAGGGCCAAGCAAGCACCTTTATTCGAATGCCAATCATCCAGAGCAAGGAACGCTATTATCACACCGCGGTACCACCATCGCTGAAAGTTGCAAAGTACACCACCTTGATTCTTCTGAAAATGTTTTCTTCGGTAGCCCAGTTGTTAGAGCGGTTCACTGGACAAGTGGAAGCAATCGCTGTCATCTCTAGGTCGCTAATTCGAATCCGGCGAGGTCTAAATTCAGAAGTGGTGGCGTGCGCACCTTGCAGACTAAGATGAAGGTGGGCTGGGATTGGTCGTGCACCGGGTCCTTTTGTGGCGGAAGACATACCGCTGCAATTTCGCGAAGGTTCCGACCAACAGCTGTCGCTGAAAAACGAAATCGCCACGCGGCTCTGACCAAATCAGGCGGTCAGTTGGCTCCTGGCTTGTTTATATGCCAATGGTCGGCTCCGACGTCACGTTGCTACGGTGCAGCACATGAACATACGCTCATTCGTGCGAATTTCTCTTGCTCAAGCGCAGTACCGACACCCGCGATGTGCAGACGCGGACGCTTTTAGCGTTGTTTTTCTTTCGTAAGTAGCATGTTTTTTGTTCATTGGTAGATAGCGCAAACACACCTGGCTATCAGCCTACTGCCTCCGCCAGCCTGGTTAAGGGGTTGGCCATGTCCTGTTGTGTGACCGAATGTTGAAATCTCATGGCGGGAAATAGCCTCCTCCAATCAGTCGAAGCCCAGGTACCTGCACTTCTTGTTGTTGTTGTTTTATTTTTGTTTTATTTCAATTGAGCATGCAGAAAGTGGCATAGGTCATATTCATTTTAACTCAAACTTATTCGATTTCTTTTTCTTTTCCAGAAAGGAATTATGTTTTTATGAAATTACATGCGAATCGCATTGAGAAATTAGCGTGCTTAAAATGATGCGCTAAGGTTTCATGACGGTGAATTATAACTTCGATGCAAACACAAGTTCATCTTCAAAACCGGGTTTCGAATAGATCGGATCTCATTACAAGCAGTTTTATTACGCCACTTTGCTGCATGCATCGAAGGAACTTTAGTCTTTTTGCACGTGCCACAACCCGCTCGAGCTCTGGGCGTGTGGAGCACGAGACGGCATTCGAGCCCTCGCATGCGCAGTCGTCATGCCCCTTGTGAACTGAAGTTATGGCGGCGTCACGCATACGCCGAACGCGTAGGGAGATCGGTCCACTGGCCATGGTCATCGACATTTACATTTTTCTTAATGCGAGAGGACAACAAACTTGTGTATCTTATCCAGTGTTCAGTAACGTTCCTGTGATATCGTTTTCACTGTCATAAAGCACTTCGCATCAAGTAAATCTTTAAAAAAATCCCTGATCAAAATGTTGACAACAGGATGTTTGAAGAAAGGGAATGAAAGTAAATCCCTCTTTGAGGGTTGCGGGTGTTTGTCTTCGCCGACTAAAAATAACTTTGGTTCTTATTTCATTTCCAGCTTTAACGCTTTATCATGCCGAATGTCGGAGTTTCTAGAAGTCCGGTCGAAATCATGTCGTGCATTATTTTAACGCTGTACCGGACGGCCTGTGCTGCAGATATTAAGCACGAGTATTCATCATGAAAACTCGTGCATAAAATCTGCAGCACCAGGCCTGTGAACGCGTGGCAGCTGTTCCTCACCAACGCGCGACTTAAGGAAGGACGACCGACTTACAGAAACAACCGACATTCGGCATGATAAGGCGTTAAAGCTGGAAATGAAATAAAAACCAAGGTTATTTTTAGTCGGCGAAGACAAACACCCGCAACCCTCAAAGAGGGATTTACTTTCATTCCCTTTCTTCGACGCGCAATCTCTGTGTGTCAACACTTTGATCAGGGATTTTTTTAAAGATTTACTTGATGCAGAAGTGCTTTATGACGTAGAAAACGATATCACAGGAACGTTGCTGAGCACTGGATAAAAGATACACAAGTTTGTTGTCCTCTCGCATTGAGAAAAATGTAAATGTCCAGACACCATACCAATAGACCGATCTCCCTACGCGTTCGGCGTATGCGTGACGCCGCCACGGCTGGAGTTCTGCAAGGGCATGACGACTGCGCATTGCGAGGGGCTCGTGCCGTCTCGTGCCTCCACACGCCCGGAAGCTCGAGCGGGTTGTGGCACGTGCAAAAAGACTAAAGAGTTCCTTCGATGCATTGCGGCAGTTGGTGGCGTAATAAAACTGCTTGCAATGAGATCGATCTATTCAGAAACCCGGTTTGAAGATGAACTTGTGTTTGCATCGAAGTTACTAAGTCACCGTCATGAAACCTTAGCGCATCATTTTAAGCGCGCTAATTTCCAATACGATTCACGGCGTAATCCCGTAAAAACGCCAGTTCTTTCTGAAAAGAAGAAGAAATCGAATCGGTTTGAGTTAAATATGAATATGACCTATGCCACTTTCTGTATGCTCAGGTGAAATAAAACAAAATAACGACAACAACAACAAGAAGTGCAGGTACTGGGCTTCCGGGTGCAATTCAGGAGGAGGCTATTTTCCCCGCACATGTGGATTTCTATTATTCCGGTCACACAACAGGACATGGCCAGCCCCCTTATACCAGGCTGGCGTGAGGCAGTAGGCTGATAGCCAGGTGTGTTTCCCGCAATATCTGCCAGTCGAACAAAAGCCATGCTACTCACGAAAAAGAAAAACAACGCTAAAAGCGTCCGCGTCTTACACCTCGCGGGTGTCGGTACTGCGCTTGAGCAAGAAAGAAATTCGCACGAATGAAGCGTATGTTCATGTGCTGCGCCGTAGCAGCGTGACGTCCGGAGCCGACCGTTGTGCTCAAACTCAAACCGGGGGCCAGCTGACCGCCCTGGTTTGTCGTTCGGAGCCGCGTGGCGATTTCGTTTTCAGCGGCAGCTGTTCAGTCGAACCTTCCGCGAAATTGCAGCGGTGTGTCTTTCCGCCAAAAAAAGGACCCGGTGCACTGACCAATCCCAGCCGCACCTCGTCTTAGTCTGCAAGGTGCGCACGCCACCACTTCTGAATTTAGACCTCGCCGGATTCGAATTAGCGACCCTAGAGATGACAGCGATTGCTTCCACGCCAGTGATGGCAGACATCTAACAACTGGGCTACCGAAGAAAACATGCCAGAAGAATCAGGGTGGTGTACTTTCGCAACTTTCAGCGATGGTGGTACCGCGGTGTGATAATAGCGTTCCCTTGCTCCTGGATGGTTGGCGATTCGAGATAAAGGTGCTTGCTTGGCCCTGCTGTGACGCGGAAGAAGTCAGGATACGACTCATCTCTATCGTCGTATGCTTGCCCAATCAGAGTTACGCGTGTCATAGACAACCCTCGCTACTGCACGTTTTTACGACGATCCATCGGATGACAGCGCCATTTTGATCTGAGCCGTGCACAATGTAATGAGCTGGAGTCAGCGGGAGGAGCCGGCGGGGCGTCGCGCACGAAGGCACGAATCTGAGGGACCTGACGTGCTCTCTTGGCCAACCAGAAGCCGAAAAGAGTTCCTTGGCGAGAAGTGGTAGCAGAAAACAGATTTAATAAGAGTGTAAGGGTTACATCGCCAGTAACTCTTCATGGCTGAAAAATATGGTGCGCGTGAATGTTTTTGATTACGATCCTGCTGCAAAAAGATGTAAGAAACGAATGTGCCGCTCGAACTGCTCTTTTTGACTCGGACAGAGTGTGACCATTCCAACCGGCAAATTCCCGGACCTCGGCGCCGGGCATACGGATCATGTCGATCGTTCCGCTTCGTCGCGCTCTCTCCCCAATGATTTTGAATAACCGTGATTGAAACATCGTGTGCACCATGTTTCCAGTCAGCGGGATTACTCCAACGCACTTGTCGGTTCCGCTTCTCGCGACCACCGCCGGGGTGTTGTTTCCGGCATGGTTTGGCCACATTCCGAATTTGTGAAGACGCCGCTGGAACACGCCCAGCCCTGCTTTCGGCCAATGGCGCCTCCTCATTTGTCTCCTATACTTCCCAATGAAGGCCAAACTCTCTACATATATGGCTCTGGTCTTGATCCGGGAACAAAGCGCCCCTACAGGCTGTGAAAGTTGCGGAGTTTGATTTCTGCCCAGCTTCGATAACGCTTCGGTGTCTCGTTGACTCGAGTGTGCACTCCACATAAGAAGCACCAGTGAAAAGCCGCCTGAGCGCATCCTAGTGGCAGGGCGTTCGAAAAACCATTTTCAATCTCACCTTGTATACTACAGCCCCACTGACATTCGGACGTGTGGCTAAAGCAACCCCCTAATAAACCTGCTCATCATTTTATAATGATTTAGTTGCGCGTGGGCGCCCAAGACTCTCGAGACGCTGAAGCGTTATCAACGGGAGAAACTACTGTAAAACCCTTTTTTTTTTTTGTTGAAGCCTAATTTTCGCGAATTTCACAAATTAAAAAATTCGCGAAATTTAGAGGGACGCGAAAATACCGGCCTCTAGAAGCCCTGAATTGCGTCCTCCAGAATTCTCGAAATTTATTGGTCACGAATATGTCTCTCTGCACGATTCTCGAAAACATGGGGCCGCGAAATGTTTTACACTATTTAGTTCGGCTAGTTGGTTCATGATCATCAAATGAAGGAAGCCCGCGCAGGATACAACGTGCACGACAACTGACGCATTTTATGTTTTATTTATTCTGGGCTCTAGTGAACGTGTAATGGGTCGGACTAGTAACGTTGGGTTGTCTGGTGTTTGACAAGAAATGGGCGGGGTTCGTCGAGATCGTCAAGATTCGCACTTGAAAAGGGGGAGGGGGGGGGAGAGAGGAAGAACACTCTAATCAATGAAGTTTCACACCTGGTAGATATGGCCACGAGGGCCATATCTGTCTTACCTTCTAACTAAATGGAAAGAACACCTTCATTTGAATATTCAAACCTGTATTATCACTTATTTACAAAACAACCGATATTTAAAAAAAAAAAAAGAAACAATGTACAGAAAGTAGCTTGGACGGTAACCAGAAACGGATATCACGTTGTATGCCTCAGCTTGAGGTACTTCATCTTGTCTCTCTTGCCTTGCCTGGACGGCATTCTGAGCTGCAACAAGGAAATGCATTCTAGTCAGCACGAAGAAACAAATAACTTAATTTGTCACTTCGACAGTGTGCTCTGTGCAGCCAACCAACGTTGCAGTCTGTTTTTGGAGAGGCAGGAGATGGGGTCCCTAATGCTGTTTGCCCTCAACTTATTGAAGGTGAAACAGTACGTGAAGCCATCTTCCATTGTTTCAACTAGGATCCTTGAGTGCCTGGGACGGGTAAGAAGGCTTCCCCTGTCCATGTACTTTGTCAGGCACGACTCATCTGGGAGCGAGGGCGAATCCTTGGGCTGAAGCAGCAACCTCGGACACTCTTCGCACTTGGTTTTCTTCAGCATTTTGCCAGGGCGACATAGCCACTAACATAGTAGGTTATCCTGAGAGTCGCTTCCGATGCAACCATGTCACCGTGCTCTGGAATTGCACTACATGCCTTTTATCATCTCGATGAGCCTCGTTCAAGTAGCCCACATTCAGAGATCGTCCAGCTTGTTTTGCAGTTCCGCCGGATCACGAGTTGCTGCGAGGATCAAGAAGGCTGTTCAGGAATCCTTGTGAAATGTTGCCGCTTGTGGAGGTGACCGGGCTAAGCTGTAAAGCTCAGGCAGTTCACTGGAATCAAGAACTGCGTCCGGCGTGGGGTTCGTTGCAGCCTTGACATCTGTCTCAAGACGCCAAACAGGTTCTCGATAGAGTCTTGACTGAGACGTGCGGTCATCAAATACTCGAATCCAAAGGTCTTTGTCACGTATGTCAGGAGCGAGAGTGTGCTTCTAAGAGTTGCTTGAAAGCCTTCAGCTGCTAAAATGGCTCAGAAACTCCCAGCTTTCCAACAGTGGCTTTCCAGGTGTCAGGTATTGCTGAAACCTCTTGATGTGCTGGACTCGTTCCGTCTCTGGTCTCAAACCAGTTCGGCGGTGCCTTGAGGTCATGGCCGCGGTGAGGTCCCTCAGCAAGCGACAAACAATGAAGTGGCCACTAGACTCCCAGGTCCATAACGGCTCTCACTTAGCAATGTCTGTATACATAGAGGCCCCTCGGTGCCTCGTCACAAAAAAATCTACCGAGTTCACTCACATCTTCTCGAATCATTCGAACGAAATACCTTCATTGTTACGTGCGGCATTGCTTTAGAGGCACAGTACTTGCACTGTCGCACTTCCGTGCTTCTTTTACGAACTCGCTGCTCACTCTTCCTCTGAGTATGAAGTCCTGTTGGAGATATAGAGTTCCGCGCAGATTTTATAAGGTGCGGGAAGTACGAAATGAAGTGTAGAAACCGGCTCGGGTCCACTGGATGTTGAACTTACAGACTATCTTCGTGATGTGAGCTTCCCGGTGATACCAGACAGTATCCACGCGCTCCTGTTCCAGGAGGCGTCATCGCCTGCTTGATGAAATCAACAAAACGATTATGAGACTGCTCCGCAGAAATCGCGGCATCCACAAAACGGTTTTGGACAGCACATCATGCCCTCGCATTACCTTGCACTCTAAGAAAAAAAGGGTGTAGTCGGGTGCATCGGGCGCACATGCACCCTTTTCCTGAAAGATGCACCCTGCGTTACCCAGCCAGTGTACTTGTACACCGACAATGAGCATCCTCCTCTCCCTTAAAAACCTCTAGGTGTATCAGTGCACCCCCACGCTAGCCACGCGACCCGATCAGCTTGTGCTTGGATTCCCTCTTGGGGGTCACTTTTTGGGTTGGGCAGTTTCTTAGGAAGTATGGAGCTATCCTGTACACTCGGTATTGACAGTAGAGTAGACGCTATGCTTGTTTTAGGCCAATCGGGTCTCCGGGTAGGATCACGTGACTACAGTCTCCAAGCTAGAGATAAGGCAGAGCACGGCACCTGCCTGAAGGCCAAGGCCACGGGTAGCATCCACTGCACTATTAACTTTTGGTCGAACTTTCAAGAGGATATAAGTGACAAGTCCTGTCGATGTGTTCATTGTTGGGCTGCCCCTGAAGATAAGCCTTTGCGAGGGGCCCCCTTTTGGCCTTGAAGGAGCTGCTATTTTCTTTTTCTTTTTCTCCTTAAGCTGAAAGCATGGAAGAAGGTGCGCAGTTGCCGGACCAATGAACCGGAGGCTTTTTCATCCCTCGACTCCGCTGTCTGGGCGGGGGTGACGGCAGGAGCGTGATCATGTGGTAAAGGTTTCACGGATGACGTAGTAGCTTTTCCCGACCTCGGAATGTCTGACTCCCGGCCTAGTTTCTTGTGTGCTGTGCTGCGACCAGCGGGGCTGCCGTAGATTTCGTCCGCGACAACGTATTCGAGTGTACCAAGATTTCCAGTGTTTGAAACGTCCTACGCAACAAGCGATTTCTTCAAAAAGCCCAAGGAATTCATGTGATGCGTTTTGTGTTCGGTTCGGCAAATTACTGCTTCTGCCACATCGTGTTGAATCTTCACGGACCCCTTTCTTCTCGTTTTTGTGTTTGTGTTGTGCTGCAGTGCCCGTGTCGACATATATTTCGGATTACATATTTCGAGTCCGGTATTTTCATCGTAAGTGCTCTGCAACCTACTTCTTTGCAACAATTGACCGTTCCGTTCCGGATTACCTCTAGAATTAGGCAATGTCTATTTTCTAGCAGCCGGGAGAATAATTTCCCCGAAATTCTATCGGCAGTCGCTTGCCATTAGCTGACTACAATCATGTGACGACTGCAGGTAGAATACTGACTTTCTTAATCTCTTGGCGTTTTGTGAAAACACGTTTTCGTTGATACACGTTCTGTAGACACGTTTCATCGACACTAACGTTTCATCGTCACTCGTTACGCGAAATGCACGCTGTAGGGACATTTTGTCGCGCGTGTATCTCTGAAATGCGTGCTCACCGACTCAGCCCACCCGTTCACGCCGCTTCGTGGCGACAGTCTGCGGCGGCTCATTACGAAAATGTTAACCAACCTGTCCCCCCCGTACACGTCACTTCGCGGGTACAGCTGTCGATGAAACTTCGTTCGATGAATGAATGGCGATTGCTGGTGGAATTTCGTGGAAATAATTCTGCCGGCTGCTTGGAGAATAGACACTGCCTAAGACTCACTTCCGTTTCTTGTTTGCTTAGTAATCTTCTCAGTTGTGTAACAGGTTCTTCGTACCTCTTCACATATCACGGATTGCTTGCAAGTTTGTACTTGTTTACGGAATAAGCTGTCTAATAAACTTCTATGAGATTTGAAAACAATCCCGTGTGTCCCTTTACCTGCCTTTTTGCTATCACCGGGGCGCATACGTTTTTTAAGGGTTTCCTTGATGTCTTAAATAGGTTTATGAAGTTAGTTATGAAGCGGGTGCGTAAAGTGGTGTGACCATGCACCTTTGAATCGTGTGCATCTGTGTTCTCTTCGAATTCAGTGGTTGTAGAAAGAGGTGCAACAGTACACTATTGAACGGGGTGCTCCTGTGTTCCCTTTGAGAGCAGTAGGTGTAGAAAGGGGAGTAATGGTACACTATTGAGCGGGGTGCATCTGTGTTCCCTTTGAGTGAGGCGGGTTTATGAAGCGGTGCAATGGTACACCTTCGAACGGGGTGCATCTGTGTTCCCTTTCATTTCATTGGGTGTAGAAAGAGGTGTAGCCGTACACCATTGAATGGGGTGCACCTGTGTTCCCTTCGTGTGAGATTTCTGTAGAAAAAGGTGTACATGTGCACCACACCAACGGGTGTACACGTACTCCCATATTTGGGGTGTGCAAGTGTTCCCCCAAAGGGTGTAGTATATGTGACAAGCACTTACACCCCCTATGGGTGTACCCCATGACACCCTTTTTAGAGTGCGTGCACCAAAGACGCCAAGGATTTGCTGCCATTTGCCTGTGAACGGCTGAAACAGAACCACAAGCCCGTGGTCGCAAGTGACACCTTCCTGACCCGCAGAGCTGTAGCTGCCGAGGTCAACAAATCCATCGATGAGTCCTTTTTTGTTGACCATCAGGCTTTCTGAAAGCTTCATTTCATCAACCAGAATCCCTCCGTGTCGCCGGTATGGATCGATGTCCTTTGACTTCTCGGCTATTGCTGCAAACACCTTCTCATTGAAGCCAAAGCTGCTTTTGTAGGTTTTTACATAAGTCCGTAGGCACGAGGGGCTTGGGACTACCATGAGCTTGTGTGTTCGAATATGCTCGTAGAGCCGAGGGCTCTTCATGTGCATGACAATGCACTCGAGAATCCATTCCTGATCGAACTTCATACCGTTGGTCCCCTTCCTGGTTGAAGCTTCAAAGCATGCCCGTATTTGCAGCTGCTGCTTTTTAGACAGGCCTTCCATTTTCCGCTCAAAACTGGCGGTAGTGGTGGACTCGTTCTCCGTCTTCATCTTTTCAATGTCTTTTTTCAGGTTTGCGATGTTGCGCTTCTGACGTCGAAGTTGCGCATTTTTTCTAATCACCTTTCGTGATGCTTCAACACGGGTTTGTTTTGCTCTTGTGCGCTTGTAAGAAGCCTGGTTCAAGAGCAACCTGCGTAGATATTTGCATTGCAGGCATCGCTTTTCATTTTGCGAAACTCCACCACATTTCACACTGTGAAACTTGCCAGCATAGATCTTGTGCTTTGTTTTGGTTTGCATCATGTCAATGCCTGTCACCATCTCAAATCCTTCACAAGGAATAAGGGTATCCATCTCCGAAAGCAGGTCCTTCACAGCATCAGCGCTGTCGACATCCACAGCTGTCACCACTGATCCCTGTACGTATGCCGTGCAGTGGATACTTGTCTCGCTAGTAGAGCACAAAAGCAGCTTCTGAAAGCAGATAGTTTCACCATTCGGTGCACACACTGAAAACGCTACGACGTTCGGTGCTTTCGGGATCGCGTGCTTTGCCCAGTATTTGCTTGGAAGATCTTCTTCTTTCATGCTCTCCAACTTTTCTTTGGTGCTGGGCTGCGTCACTGGTGTGATGTTGGCTACAACGATGTGCTCGTCTTCACGAATGACGTCGTCCCTCTTTTGCTTCCGTGGCACGCCGCCGTTGGACGTCACCGACTTCCTCTTTGACGGCAGTTTCTTCGACAGGTACGCGGGGATGTTCGGAAACAAAGTTGGGATTGCATCGGCTGTCAGGCAAGGGCGACCACGGGGAATTTCCACCGTCTCGCCGTTAATGACGTGCGTGTAGTTGCGAACTATGAATCTCTCGTCAAAATGAGCTTCACAGACTACGGAGTTTTTCTCGAGAGGCTTGTCAGCTCGCGGGATTGAATGCTGCCAAGCCCGGCGGCGTTCATCGTCGCCGGGAACGGCGAAGAGGGAGGCTTTCTTTCCTTTCTTTTGGCGGAAACGTACCCTGTGGTGCATCCAGGAGCGAAGCAGTGTGTTTGACGTTTTGCCATCGCTGTGGTCTGGACGCATGGGGCGACAATTCTGAAGCCCCCCAATAAAACGAGCCCTGGGAGCAAAGTGCGGGGCGAACAAACCGAACAAGCCTTCGCCCACAGTGCCTTCTCCGGCTCGCGCGGGCGCCTCAGAGTCGACGCGCGCGCCGCCTCTCGTCGTCATGAAATACTAGCGCGCCTCCTTGCACGGCGCGGGCTAGGCGATTCTGACACCTCCCCCTTCTAGCCACCGTGGTCCACGTTGCGCCCGCGAGCACGTGGTCACGCGGTCGCGAGCGGATGAGTTTTCGCTGCTCACTGATGGCTCTAGAGAGAGAGCTTCACCGGAACCCCGCACAAACCCCATTGACGTCACAGCGCACGTGACTCGGAAGATGGTGAAGGAGTTGAGAGGTGCCGAAAACATCAATCTTTGTCAATTTTTAAAATAAGAACTAGGACATGCAGCCAAAAGCGGGTTTTCTTCTTTCTTCAGAAAGGTCGAGACACCAACTCCCACTTTATTTAAGCAAAGCACTGAAACTGTTGCACAGTTCCTTTAAGTGAGAACTGAAGGAAAGGATAGTCGATAGGCAAGGCTTAGGTCTTCTGAGGGGAATCTGCTGAGTGGAATCTGCTGGAACGCTAGGCGCTTTCTCCACACGGAATTGGTCACGTGACCTCGAAATCTCATTCAACTCGGGGCCCCGGAGGCTTCACTTCACGAGAACAGGAAAAATGAATTAATTCGGAACCCTGACGCAGACTTGTGGAAAACCTTTCATTCATCCCCCACTGCAGTGGCGTACCAAGAAATTTTTTTTTTGGGGGGAGGGGATTGACTTGTTTGCGGCGTATATCCGTTGTTGCCAAGTGGCCGTTTACACACTTGCAACCGAGAAGGACAGAGAGAGACAAGACCGGTTTTAAGCCTCTTGCGACGGTGTGGGACCTGCCCCGCAGCAGCGCATCTGGTCCTACGCTGTCGCAAGAGGCTTAAAAAATTGTCTTGTCTCTCTCGGTCCTACTCGGTTGCGAGTGTGTGAACGGCGCTTTACAGTATAGCGCGCGCCGAGGTGCGCCGATGGCCAGACACAACATCCTCGGTTGGAATGAGAGAGGGGCGGGCGACAAACCGCTACAAAAATATGTATGGACGTCCTATGTCCATACGTTTTGCCGTTCTATTACCCCTTTCTCCATCCTATGGATTCCTGTAGACAGTTCTTACGCCATTTATGTACCGCTGTTTTGCCATAGAATGGCCGTAACAACGCTATAAGGATCTCCGCGAAGCAAAAAGTTTTTCATTCCTGCCTATTTCCATGCTATGGTCCTGGTGGGTAAATGGACATCCTATTGCCTCTTTATGTTCTGAGCTATAGATTGGTACATTAATAAAGTGATGCCGGGTAGACGTTTTCTTTGGGTGTAGCAAGGTGTCCGAGTTACAGAGTTGTTAATTAAGCGTCGGGGATCAATATGTTATATTGATGTCTGGAGGCATATCCAACCTCAGGGCATATTCATTGTGGAGATGGAAGTGTTTAGTATGTGCCGGAATAATTTCTTTACTTTCTCAGTAGGAGGTAGGTGTATGTGGGTCTCTACGGCCCCCGTAGATATTCGCATCTTTCAAGCCCCATAGGGGGCGCACTGGCGCCTATCAAAATGGCGGTCATCTGGAAGATCGTCGAAGAACAGCGTTATACCAGGCTGGGTCTGCGCGCTACACGTAAGTAATTCTAGTTATGCTATATACGAGCTAGTCAAAGCCTTGCGTCATTTTTTCACGTCAGGAAAGTATAGGCAAGCCCTTTATTATGAGGTCAATCATCCAGAAGCTAGGGAGCGCGATTCTGACACCGCGGTACCACCATCGCTTAAAGTTGCGAATACCCTCTGCAGACTGAGTGGCGTCTCTATGGACCCCGTAGGGACTCCGTGCAGACCCTGTATGGCTTCTCTGCAGACCCCATAGCAGACCCTGTATGGCTTCCCTGTGGATCCCCTACGTACTCCCTATAGACCTTGTATGGCTTCTTTGCTGACCCATAAGGACCCTACACTCTTAAAAAAACCTTTTACAAAGCACGCTTTTTGCCTACAAGCAAACGAAAGAAAGCTCTTTTTGTAGAAACCTTTATTGGTAGATTAAGTACAAAATGACAGGAGCGTGATGTTTGCATAAACTTTTAGCTTATAAGGTTTTGTGGCACAATTAATATTGTTTTAATACAGCCATGTCTCACCGGTGACTTCAGGTAGCGCGTCCCGACCTGGGTGCGTCCTAACTTCGGTGGCAATTCGCGGCACGTCCGCCTGGGAGACGGAGGTTGGCATCCCTAAACCCCTTCTACCGTATATGTTTCGGCGCCAAAATGGCCGATTAAAGCCGAAATAGAACAGTCACACGCTGTCGAAAATCGATACTCCCAAACCAATACACGCGGTCGTGCAGTTCTCCTAGTGGCCGCTGCGGGAGAAATGGCGGCGTTGCGATCGCGAATAGTTCGGTTCTCGAGTACGGATCGGTGCCGCTTTTCAGAGCAAGCTCTTTGGCAGTTTGCCAACTGACTTGTTCTAGAAACGTTGGTCGGTGCGGACCCTGTAGCGGACCCCCTGCAGACTGAGTGGCTTCTCTACGGACCCTGTAGACCTAGCCTTGTATGGCTTTTCTGCAGACCCCATGGGGACCCTGTGTAAACCCTGTATGGCTTCCCTGTGGACCCCCTAGGGACTCCTTGTAGACCTCGTATGGGTTCTCTGCAGGGACCCTATAGACATGGGGGGGTCCGGATATCCTGACCTCCCTCTTGATTTTGGCATGTGTAAAATTTAGGGAATAAAACGAAGGAGAGGGGGAGGGGGTTCCTAAACACATGGTACGCTGACCTACACCTGACCCCCACCCCTCAGGAAATTCCTGCATCCGCCCCTGCCTATAAACACCATAAAGACCCTGTGTATAGACACCCTATAAAGTCCCTATGGACTCTATATGGTGCCTTACTGTAGAGAGGGTAGAGGGTGACCTCAAATCGTGTATAGAGATAGGACGTCCATAGAACGTCCGTTGGGCCAATATTCCATAGGGCAGCCATAGGACGACTTCACGAAGGCGACAGCAGTCGTGGTCTGCCTATAGATGCCTTTTGTTCTGCCTATGGACGTTGCTCTATGGAACGTCCTAGGAGTGTCCATACATATTTTTGTAAGGGAAGGGTTCGGAGATCGAAAAGAGCAAGCGGGGGTCGAGTAGTGAAGTCTTGAGTCGATTATTGAGGCTTGGGGCTTTTGGACGTCTTGGAGTCCTGAAGTATTTAGCAGGTAGAGTACTAGGAGCGCGAACGGACCGACGGCGTACGAGTTAGTAAACTGCTTTGATTACACTCGCCGTGTTGTGTGACTTCCTTGGGATCGACTAGAGCGCGGCTTGGTCGAGTCGGGCGTCGGATAAGGTCGAGCGACCCACACGATACAGGTTCTATCGTAGGGGACTGACCCCGTAATCTCCGCGCGGATACGAAGTGAGAAAGGAAGAGACCTACCCTCTGTGAGAACAGAAAATCCGGTCCCGATTAAAACGTGACGTTTTTTTCCACGGCCCATTTCAGGTCCAGACTTGACCCGACGATTTTCAGTTCGGTACTTGATCCGACATGCTTTTGTAAGCGGACTCAACCCCGGTCAGCTGATTTCCCACCTTCAGCCTTGTCCACGGGAACGATGTTGAGCTTGGAACACTCGGAGCGGCACTTCTCGGACTGCTCCCCGCTGCCAAACATGGTGCACTGGACGCAGCTCCGGAACTCCGAGCACCTCCCAACACAGGCCTGCGGCGTACGAGACAGAACGGACAATTTGTACTCCGTTTCAGAATAAGTCGGACCGCGCATTCAACGCTACGATCCGACGGATCCATTCAAGCGGCGCTAAAAGTGCGTCGCCATGGCGCACGTCGTCTTTGTGCGCTTGCTATCGTCGGCTAAACCAATCGACCACAGTGAACGCGCCGTGGTCCCGCGCTTTTTTTATTTCACGTGACTCGAGGTCACATGACCTAGTCACGTGACATTAGTGAGTTTTCGTAGATGGTTTTCGCCGTCCCGCAGCGCTCTCGGCAAACCTCTACGATAGCCGGAACTCTACAGTCAAGGCCACCGGCGCGCAGGCGCAGTAGCGGCGTTTTTCGTTGCGGAGAGCTCAGCGGAGGGGAAATGCGGTCTCTACGAAAACTCCCTCATGTGAAACGAAGTGTAACCGGGCGCGTGCCTGAGGTCAGTTTAAAGGGATACTTCAACGAAATTTGAAATATACCCGTCGTGTTCAGAAATAGGCTGAATATGATCCACAATATCCGTAAATGACAATCGCACGTTTGTATTTTGAGCCTGATGGCTGTATTTGTTTCGTTATAAACGGCCCACTCTGGCAAGCGCTCGGAGAGCAGCCAGCGGAGAGCACGTCACATCCGGCGTAATGGTGACGTAGATTGTCTCGGGACGAGCAAAGCTGCGGCGAGGCTGACGTCGACAGGATTTCCTAGCCGTTCCATCCACCGAAGCGGCCGAAGCACGCCAGCGATCGGGCCACCGCAACTAACCCCAAAGCTGCTTTTGTACGAATTTTGAGTGACGGGTTAATCTTCTATAATCTTGTAGAGGGACAATAGCGACGTCTGGGACACACAAAGAGAGTCTCGGAGGAGAGGAGTTTCTCGCTTCCTCTCTTCTCTCGTGTGTGGCCGGAGGCGAGACAGTTATCGTCACTAACTGTCAAGGTTCCTAGACAGGCATTACAAACGAGGCGTTAGCGACATCCACCAGGTGCTCTTTGCTAATCGTTTAATTCGTTTTAAAATTCCTTTTCGTGTCTTTTTCAACAGAAATTGGTGTGTCTGATGTGATACTGCTCCCTTGAACACGAATAGACCAAGAAATAAGCGCCGAAATTTCGTTGTAGTACACCTTTAAAGCGGGTGTCGTTTGTGACGGTTTTGGACAACACACACCCCACTTCTACCGTTTAATGGAACACCGAGGGACCAGCCCATGTCGGCTCCATTCCAGGTTTGCGTAAGGGTCCGACCGCACCGCGTTTTATCTGCCATTTGTAATCTTGCTGCTTTCGTTTCCTAGCATGGCCCTTTCAACTGTCATTATCCTGCCAGCGTCGTTTAGCAATCTCACCCTCCCCCTTTTTTTGTATTTATATATATATACATTTGTACGCGTTCTGAATGGCATGCAGAAGGCACGTTCACCAGATTGATCCAATATTAGGGAGTTTTCGTAGATCGGTTTCCTGCGTCCCGCAACGCTCTCCGCAACCCGCTACGATACCCGGAACTCTACAGTCAAGGTCAGCGGCGTGCAGGCGCAGTACCTTGCAGAGAGTTTAGCGGAGGGGGATCCGCGGTCTACGAAAACGCCCTATTAAGATTCCCCGCTTCGCTAAATTTAGGGGATAAATTGACGTCACAATTCATTGTAACAATTCTAAAAAAATTTATTTTAAAATTATGGGATTTGGTTGATAAAATACATTCTGTGTTAAACAATGTAGTTCGAGCAAATGGTTCGGCACTATTCGTCCCTGCCCGCAGCCAATAGCCACGTAAAAGACATGGCCTGCGCATGACGTCATCGTTAGTGGATCTCCGACCCGCCCCCAAGCGGCCAACACTCCGAAGATCGACGAGAGTCGCCACAAGGCGGCAGACGCGCCCCTCTGGGCGACGCCGCGTGTTAGCGTCGCGCTCGTTCTGGAGACGCTGCAACACGCGTTGGCGGCGATGCTGACGGACGCTAGACGGCACTGCGTGGATCCACTAGTGATGATGACATTTGGGGAGGGTGAGGCGGAGGGCGGCGAAGGCCCGGTCTTCTAGATAAGCGACGTCCTCCTTACCGCGCAGTCCTGGCAGAAGGGCCCCGAGTAGCGTCCGCCGGCGTCGGCGCGGCAGCGGCACGCCCCGCAGACGCAGTCGCCGTGGCCCCCGCACATGCGGCCGGCGGGGTCTCCGGGGGCGACGCAGGTCGACGTGTCCGTGGAGCAGTCGCAGGCCGACCCGCCCCAGCCCGAGTTGCACTGGCACTCGCCGCCGCAGCACTGGCCGCGCTCGGGACCGCCGCACACGCGCGACTCCGCGTCCCGCTCGCAGGAGAACGAGTCGCACTGGCACCACTGGCCGAACACCCGGCCTCCACCCTGCGGCAGGAGCAATTTCCGTTACGCTCTAAGTATTCATTCACTTACTGACACGTGCACTCGGCGCCCTAGAGCCGGGGTCACGCTGCTAATACACCTTACAAAAGACCGTCAGCAAACACGAGGCACCGCAATATCCGTGGTTCGAATGCCGCGCGCCAAAGTTTCTCCTTGAACTCGTTGCCATGCGGCACTTGAATCACGGATCTCGCCACAGTAACGCTGTTAATACATCATGCAAAACACAGTCTGCAGAGTTTCTTCCTTGTATGAACGGTCCTGACATATTAGTCATACGAAAACTATCTGCAGACACGTTCGAAGCACACATGTGTATAAAGTAAACATGTTGCGAACATGCGTGAGACGTAATAGCAGATAATATATTCTCTCATCATGTCTGCGCCGAACATCGTGTATTTTGTATGATGTACGAGCTGTTTGACTGAGGCTCAAGGGGGAGAGCAGATACAACAAAGGTAATAAAACTAATAAATAGACCCTTTTCAGGAGCGCGCGCCAATTATCCGAGTAATGCCATTATTTGGGCACAGCGTTGTGACATTGACGGTCACAGCGTTGCAACACTAAATATGAATATAATACAAAATGCCTAATTTCAAAATAAAAAAAAATTAAAGGGGCTGTGCAACAATCTTCAGACTTTGGCCAATTAACTGCGGAAATAAATCTGCGTCAGCTATGGAGAAAAAGCAGAAAACCGTATTTTCTTACGAGCGCTAGTTCTAATTTAAAAAAATATGAAACAAATTGAAGGTCAGAGTGCCTCTCAACTCTCCACGTCGACTTTCGAGTGACGCACTCTGGGGGTTCACGTAGTTTCCCCTTGGGTCCTCTCTTCAGAGACCCCAGCCGCTTCCTCCGCGATTGTCGACTTTTCAAGGATTAGCATCGTCGAAGGTCGCGGCGAGCGATCGACACAAAGGACGGTTCGCCACGGGGCTGACGGCGAGTGTGGCAGCGGAGGGGGACAGGGTTTGTTGACTTCCGAGTATCCCCCAGAGACGCTGTCATTTTAGTTCCCGTAACCCCGACAGGTGGCTGCAGATCGGCAAATAATTCGTTTTTTGCTTTGCGATTACGCAGTAGAATAGCAGTTTTTCGGGGAAAGGTGACGCAGCAGGCAATGGTACCGTGCGCAAAGATCACAAGACACCCCCGCTTGTACGGCGCCAGCACGGCGGGAACGCTCGGTAAGGTAACCCGATACCTGAATCCAGCCGGTGCCAGCGGCTGAATCCAGCCGGTGCCAGGCATTCCCTACCTCCGAACGAAAACAAACGAAAAGCGGTCGCGCCGAACCTTACAGGGAAACTCTCAAATAACAAAATCACCTTCTTTTGTCAGCTTCCACAGCTGTAGAGAAGTACCGTATTTATTCAAATATGGGTCGAATTTTCTTTATTTTTCCGGATACGTTTGTTAGAATTAGCGGGTAATCTCTAATATTAGCCCAAGAATGTCGACGTATGAGCGAAAGTTCTGCTACCGCGTCAGCCGCTTCTCCCGGCACACCGGTGTGAAGCGGTGAAGCACGACGCGAGCGTCGCTAGTTGCAAAAGCGGCAAAGATTGACGCTCGCGCGCCGCGCACGGTTCAAGATTACGAATTCCGAAGTCCACGGGAAAATGAAACTACAATCACTGACAGAATGAGAACGACAGGGCGTGTCTTTGGAAACGCCCGGCCTCCAGAACGCCGCGCTCTATGCCTCCCGCCGTGCTTGGGCTTGGCGCGTGCGGTCGAGGTGCACTGAGCGCCGAAGCGTCGTTGAAGTTAGGACGCTCACGCTGTGGTCGGGACAACTGAAGCACCTACCTGCCGTTCTCCCTCTATCAGTGACTACAACGGAACCGGGAAAACTGAGGCACCGAACACAAAGTGCGCGAGCGACAGGGAAAGAGACAAAGGAAATCAACTGGCTCTTGCGAAAGCCTCAATCCCCCTAGAGGTTACCTCGAGATCAATCCCGTTAGGAGAAGACGGCAATGCAAAGAGACAAGGGATAAAAAAATTGGCAGCGACCTTCACTTTCGAAGTCCTAGAATGCATGAAATGCATTATAGGGAATTGGTGTGGTGTCACGTGACGTATTTTTCCCGCTAAATTTAGCGGGGAAACTGAATGGTTGTATAGGTCACGTGACGTCGATTTCCCCGCTAAGTTTAGCGGGAAAACTGATTAGTGTCTAGGTTACAAGACGTTAATTTTTCCGCTAAATTTAGCGGGTAACTGAATTGGTGTATAGGTCACGTGACGTCAATTTCCCGCTAAATTTCGCGGGGAAAGTGAATTGTATGTTTTGGCCGCAAGACTAGAATTTTCCCGCTAAATTTAGCTGGGAAACTGAGTTGACATCTAGGTCACGTGCCGTCAATTTCCCCAAGGTTTATAGGTGACGTGACGCCACTTTCCCGCCAAATTTACCGAAGAAATCGAATTGGTGTATAGGTCACGTGACGTCCATTTTTCCGCTAAATTTAGCGGGGAAACTGAATTTGGCTGTATGTCCCGTGACGTCAGGTCACATGACATCAATTTTCCTGCTGAATTTAGCTGCGACCCGGAATTCGTGTATAGGTCTTGTGATATACATTGATTGAGCGGGAAATGCACTGACGGCCGGACGGACAAAATTTTGGCATTTCGGGAGTAGCATTAAAAAGCGTTTCATGCCTTAAAAGAAACGGGGGGGGGGAGGGGCAGACTTACTTGGGGATTGTAGCACTGGCACTCTCCACAGACACAATCTCCCCTGTTGGAGCACAGCTCTGTAGAGGAGTTGCTCCTGAAACCGTGGGAAAAAAAAGTAATGCGTTTAGTTATGCGAGTCGGCACATGACGACAATAAATAAAACAGCTCAAAAAGAGCCCAGGAACAAGTGGATGCAACACACAAATAAGGAAAGTGAAAGAGACTTGCCTGTGAGTTTCTTGACCCTATAACATTGTTAATTCACGCATAACCAAAGCAAGAAGGATTTAAAAAACGAGTCTAATTTACATCGCTCTACAAAAAATTCCGAAACAAGCGACGTTTGGGATTGACAACTGCAGCGTTTAAATTTGGTTATCGCACATATCATCACTACGATTTCCTGCGAAGCGTTGAAGTCACGGCAGTTTCTCAATTATTAATTCTGAAAACTTCCGTTATGCTACGTAGTCCAAAACAGAGGAATTAGAAACCGTTAAAGCCGCAGTAATGAAGCTCGAAGGTATGTTAATAACTATACAAGCAGACTCCTTTCAAGAGACTGACATTTTTTTCTGTTCAGCATCTCAATTATGTTTAACGCAATTGGGCGACAAAAAAAAGAAGCAATTAAATAACTTTGATAGCTAGGTAGTGTAGCCATAAAGAGTAAATTAACTGAAAAAGCATAATAGACATAGAAAGCGCCTTAGTCGATATTATTTCCAAACTGCAGTGAAAACAAAAACTAACCATTCCGTGTTCATTGGGTTTTCTCACTACCGTCTGTCAGTGTGTCGCTTAATATCATTTCGTCAGCAGAGACAGCTACATATATGTATAATTCAGCACGGTAAAGAGTGTGTCTAATGCACAGTAAGAACGATAAACGAGGTGGCTTTATTTAAAGTGCCTACATGCCTGTATTAGGCTTTGGCCAGAGTTTTGCCCTATAGACACTGAACTGTTTGGTTTTCATGTTGGCTAATAGGAATGTCGTCAGAAGACTCACGCTTGGCAGAGCGCCTTGTGAAGCTGCAACTCGGTGTCCAGGCACTCGCACTGCTTCCCGTAGAAGTTTGGGTCGCAGGAGCAGACGCCGCAAGCGGAGCTGCCTCGGCCATTGCAGCGGCTGCTGTTCGTCTCCTGGACACATGCATGGAAGCACGTCCATGTTCCGCTTCGAGAGGGCTCACTATCACGAGCGGTCGGCGTAGCTCAGAGAGAAACCATTTGTTTAGCGTCAGTCGACCTTCTATAAAGTGCCGTGAATTATATCCTTGCGTCGCTGATTTGGAGTTGAATCCTAACCAGTTTTGTCTTTGTAGGGTCATCGGTTTAGAATCAAGGTTCGCTTGGAAGAAACATAAAACACTGCCTGTCTCTTTTGTATGTATATACCAAAAACGCTCGAGATGCGTAGCCTTTCAGGTCCTCCGTGACGTCGCATTTCACATGACGTCATGACACCACGTACGCCATTGTCACGTCAGACCGTCCTAGTGACGACGGTTGTCACGTGACATCACGACTCATCGATGCCACACCCGGGTGCAGACACTGACGTCATCGCCATTCACTGACGTAGCCTCAGCGGCTGCGAACGCGGTGTATAGCAAACTGCTGCAGCGCACTCGATGACATCAAGTGCGCGTGCAATGTATACCGAAGTCTTTGTACAACCCGTTCGCAACCACTCATGACGATCATCGAGGCTACACTCCGGGTGCAGACACTAGAACGCCAAGGGCTGGCCCCATATGCCTTTAGCCAAACACGGTTCGGGTTCGTAGAGAAAGCTGGTGAGCGCTCCTCTTGATTACGGTGTACTCGAGTGACAGCGCGGTGTTCTCTTGCGTACCGTGCGTTGCGGCGCTTCGCAGTCGCAGCTGCAGATGGGTTCGACCTGGACTTCGACGTACTCGTTGACACCGACCGGGGAGATGCGGAACACGTGGCTCGACGCGTCGGCCGGGCAGTTGACGAGCTCCACACTCACCTGGAACTCCACCTAGAGGACAGCGTGGAGCAACAAGGACGGGGTGTTAGACTTAAATGCAAACAGATTAACCAAGAAAAGCCGTCAAAAGTACACTCATACGATTCTGTAATAAAATGCGGAATGATGAAATTACATCGGCGTTTTCGCCTCGCCAACATTGGCCCTGTTGCACGAGCCTCTTTGGCGTAACTCTACGCATCCCACGTGCTTCAAGTAAATTTACCGACTTAGTAGTCTTTGATGACGCTCAGCAAGATTATACTTGGAGCCATATGTTTATTTTCACTAATTAAAGAGTTAACAAGTTATAGTTAATTATTCGACTTATCGTGACGATTGGCCCCCTATATTCTATGCTTCCCTGGCCGGATAACTCACCTGCAGAGACCGCATTACTGTACCTTTGACAGCCTTTCAATGTGAAAGCATTAAATGGCTCATGGAGTGATCCGGCGTTATCTGAGCTTGAAGCCGGCGTTATAGTTGTCTGTAGCAGCGATAAACGGCACCTAAATTCCCCTGGGCGAAACGGGACCTAAATTCCCATTGGCTGCGACGCGTCATGTGGCTCCATAGCAACGGCGTCATCGTTGCTAAGGAGCCAGCCGAACTGCTGGTGGACGCAGCGCAAAGAGTAAAAACACGTCAAAACAAAGTAAATTAATGGCTTTGAAAATAAAATTTCGTACATTTCGGTCTGGGTGGAAATCGAACCCGGGCCTCCGGGGTGCGAGACGAGCACGCTTCTCCGACGCCACGGCGGCTCCACGGTTTCGGCTGACTAAAGCTGTGCCTAGTGCGTGCGTCATGCTTTCACAAATTTTTAAATACAATTTATTCAAATTACCATCGGAAACTATAATCTCAGGAAGAGAAAAAATACACCGGACTTATACCGGACAAGGCTAGCGCATTTCGTGCACTAGCGGCTGTGCAAACAAGTTGCTTCGAATACAGACTACAGTCATCCTGAAGACACCATTATACTCGGCCTTTCCTCAGTGTAATATACCCAGCTATTCAGCCAGTCTCACAGGCTGGTGGAGGACCGGGCTAACCATCTCCGTACAGTCTCCAACAATCTGAAAGACCCACTCGAAGCGCGTGGCCGAGAGGGCGGCAGCGCAGTGCTAGCGCTCATGGCCGAGTGAAGGGAAAGCGCTTCGTCAGTGCACGCTGAGACAATTTGGCTGCGTCATTAAGATTCGCTCCCCTCGGACCGATACGGAACTGTCCACAACTTACGCCGCGCTCTCACCAACCACCGTCTTGGCCAAGCACTCCGAATGGGTTTTGCCTATTCGTGGGGACTATACCTCCACCACCAGGGGGCCTCTCCACTACATATGAGTCCCGCTCCTTCTGTTTCTTTAACAATATTAGGTTTGAATTCAGTAACTTGAAGGCGGCTGCAGCGCCAATTCCTCCCCGAGCGGCGTGGAAACCCACCGTCAGAAAGAACGCATGCGCGTCACGCTGTCCACGCCGCCGCTTTTTCGCGCTGCGCCCAGGGAGAGGGCTGCTGCCGACGCACCGAGGTACCGGATTCGTCAAGACAGCGGAGACGGCTGCTTCGACTGTCTCGAATGGTCTCCACAACGATACATGGGGGCAGTCACCCATCCCACTTCAAAGGGGAAAACCTTGAGCCTTCGCGCGTCGAGCCATTCCAACTATGCAAAAGCTGCCGGCGCCAAGTTCATTGCATTTTCACGGAGTAAAATCTAGTCCAATAGTTAAGTACTTGGCTCCGGATCCTTCCGAGTCTAGACAAGATCAGGCACTCTGACCTACTCTGTAAAGAAGCCGGGAACCGAAGCTTGCCGACTCCGGCCGAAAACTTCAATAAAACTAGACGTCATTAGTTTGGTCATGTACGAAACCACGCGATTGGTTCAAGGGCCACTTGAGCCCCAAACACGCTTGCCTCGATTTGGACAAATGGCTCAAGTTCGCCCAAGTGATTTGGGCAAACTTGACTGTACCAAAATTATTTTGGATTAGGTGACAAGGTTGCATTAATTTGTAATCAGAGAGCTCCCGCAACACTACTCGGCCATTATAATGCCGATCTGACTATGTTAGGCCCGACTATGTTTCTGACATCAGGGCAAAAGCATTTACACCTCGTCGCCAACGCGAATTCCTCCACAAGCGTTGGTCTTCTGCTTGTTCTTGGCGCCAGTACTGCAAAGAGAAAAAAATGTTTGTCATGTTTAGTAAACGAAAATTTCCGAATATATTTTATTGCAGTGAAACGTTTGAAATCGAGGTATGAAATTGAGATGAATTGACGCGAGATCAAACAAACAATGATCTACGGCAGTGTGACCTCGACTTTAAGCCGCGCTCACACTGGTAATACATCACACGAAAGACAGTATGTCGACACTGTCTAAAACGAGGTTTCGTTGTTTTGGTGTTTTTTTCCATGAGGGTTTCGTTACATTGGTCATCAAAAACATGTATGCAGACATGTTGGAATTACACTATATGTATGAAGCAAACATGCCTCCCACAGGCGTGACCACAGATAATGCGGAAATCATGTCCGCGTCTTTTTGTATGATGCATAGGCAGTGTGACTGTGGCTTAGAAATGTCCACTTTTTGAGTTCACGGAGGTACACTTCCGCCCCCCCCCCCCCCCCAGACATATGGCATTATTTTCAACAAAAATTTGATATAACTACTGAATCAGGGCTCACCCGCTCAGGCAGTTGCTGCTGTAGTTTACGCGGAGAAACCACGGCGCGTTGTCCTTGAGCACCACCTCGGAACGGATTTTCTGCGCATGACCGACGCAGAGCTTAGGTCAAGTTCGTACAACAGAGTGCAAGCGTGCCCCTGCGGTGTCATCCCAATCCGGCTGAGGTAATCCGTTCGGCTGATGGCCCGATTTGTCCGAATGGGCCGATTTCGGTCAGACGCTCAAATTTGGCTCAATGCTCAGTTTGGCTAGGATCTCCTGCAAACCTGACGGTGAAACCCAACTTTAAAAAAACTTGAAAGCAGTGCGGCAGAACACAATGACCGGATCGGCAAAAATCGATCGCGGTTGCCGCAACTATATAGTGTCGTATCAACACCACCTGAAATAATCCAAGCCCGTGCACTAGCGATTCGACGTCATCACAGCGAGATCTATGGCACACACAGGTTGGACTCGGCGTCGGACTCGGGCCCAGTTGCCGAGTTGGCGCCATCCTAGTGTGACGTCGTTACTTGAAGGCAAACGAGGTTGTTCACGGGCTTTGATAACTAGAGAGTGTATGGTGTTGATCGCAGACAGATTCAGGCATCTTTCGCTGACTGCCTGTGCACCGCACGACACAGCTAACGCGAGCACGACCTCGGTGATTTTCTGCAATTTGCTCAGGGAGCGCACTGAGGAGTAAAAACGTTACGACTAAGGCCAATAGATCTCTAATGAGCGCTTTCTACCGCCTACACTTGGGTTCACCGAAACTTGTAAAAGGAGGAAACGCTACGTCCCCTTTGAGCCAATCAGAGCGACGGAGGCGAGGCACGTGAGACCTTACCAATAATACAGGGGCAAGGGCGTAAGCCAAGAAGTTAAGAAGAGGGAAAGGAGGGAGCCCCCCCCCCCCTTACCTCGGACCCTCTTCTGCGTGTCCCAGTCGTCGCTCTTCTCCCCTTCAGAGAATAGGAGTTTTAGGGAACCGTTTTTACACATCTCATACGGAACGATGGGCCCTCAGGTACGCACTGCGCATGCGCTACCACAGAAGACTCGCGCATGCGCACTTCGTACCGGAGGGCCCATCGTACCGTATCGGATGAGCAAGAACGGTTCCCTAAAACTCTCCGATATCCTATAAATAACGATACGATGCACGAGCAAAGGCGCCAGCGGAGTGCGATAAATGGCGAGAGTGTAGGATGAAACCGAACGTGCAGGTGTACACCCTTCTTGGAGAGCAAGGAACGCCTGCTCTCCGAAATGGCATGCGGCATGAGAGTTAATAGACCTTTTCAAAAGTGCTGCGGTGCCATATTTTCAAGCAGATGCGGCACTCAGTTTTCCTTTGAGGTTGAGTTTTCAGTGTCACCAGTAGAGCCACTTAGCCTTTCAGACCAAATGTAAAGAAATTCAATAACTTCGCGAATAAAAATAATTGGAAATTTTTTCTTGGGTTCCTAGTTCAGACGTGCCCATTAATGTGTTGAACCAATTTTGAGGCAAATCAACGACTGTCAATATTTCACCGGATACGCGAGCATTGAGTCACCCTAGATTGTTACCTGCAGAGGCGCGATATTCTGCTTGAACTCACGTAGTACTGGTCCCGGACGAGGTGGACGATGTTGGACGAGTCTCCGACCAGCTTGCCGACGGAAGAGCCGTCGATGAAGGCGCTCAGCTGTCGGTACACGTCGTACGCGCCTTCGGGGACCGCGAAGATGAGGTTGATCTTGCTGCGCTGCACCACGCCCACGATCTGGCTCAGCGACGGGTAGTCCTGCAAGACGACACAGCGGGATCAGGAGAGGGGAGAGGGGGGGGTGAGATTTGAAAGGTGTGCGGAATGACCGACCTCTGCCTAGCCCTTCCAAGGGCGATTTTTTTTCTCTCTTTATATAAAAAACACGACATACACCAGCTTTTGCTAAGGAAGAAATGTTTAGTTTTTGATGAAACTGCTGTTATTAGGCAAAATAAATGTAGGCATTGGTTTGCCAGTGACGTCGGATCTCTCTGACGTCATGGTTTTACTCGGTACAGTTACTCGATACAGATAGAATCCAGTAAAGAAATAAAAAAAGTATTTTTTTTCAACAGGTTGAGTTAACCAGGCCTTGTGCACATCCTACTCGCCGCCACGGTCTTGAGAGCTATTATAGTATCACATCGAGTCCTACCGCAGCGGACACTACGACTGGACGGAGCCACATCAAGCAGCGTCAGAAGTGCATCGTCACGCTCTCGTCATCTTCGTCCGTTGGCTATCCCCGGCTAGACCAATCATGCGCAGTGAATGCTGGATGGATGTTAATGGCTATACCCTTTATAACGGGCGGTAGCTTGCGCCACCTAGCCTATAGCCACGAGACGCGGCCGCCGAAAGTGAAAAGGTAGAGCGGCAGACAACGGATGAGAGGAGAGCCATGTAACGGGCGCCCCGCTGCGGCGAGACACCGAAACACACTTATCCCGAGCGATGGAATGTCCGCTCGTGCTTCTCGCGTTCTTCGGGCTACCGCTTCTTTTCTTGTAGGGTTTGAAAACCATGTTTCGGGTCCTCGCCGCTGCAAAAGCTGTGCGCTGACTACAGACTCCGCGAGAAATGCTCTGTGCTACCAGATCATCGCGCTCCAAATCTGCGACCGGGCACTCTATGGCTCCGCGGTCGAACTGCCAGGCTTCGTGAGTATAGAGGAGGTTATGGTCTAACACATCTGCCAAAATTATTACTTTAATCTTCAAATAAGACTGCGGTTCTCAACGAGCAACTGGCTTTCCGATTAAAATTTGAAAGCTTTAGAACGATTTCACACGGAGATCAATTTAAAACGCTACATTAGAACCAGTGCAAGCAACAAAAAAAAGAGATTGTGCTCGACTGCACTTTTTTTTTGCTATAGTTACTGACAGTTTAGGAAACGCAGGGCATGGCTCATTGTGTACACACTTCTTGCTCCGTGGTTTGTTCTCGTTCTTGTCGCCTGACGCTGCAATCTCACTGATACTCGGAACTCTCTGATACTCTTTGATGCTCCTTGATGCTCATTGATACGATACTCACTGATAAGATACTCGGAAACCGCCACGCCATGCGTTTCTTAAACTCGCAGGGACTATAGACCTTTCTAGCGCTTATCACCCAGGCGAAAAAATGCTGAGTCACTGGGCTATATGCGGCGGCGTCCATGTGTTCCAGACGCATGGACGCCGCCTTATACAAAGGCAGGTAGCTTTATGTCTACCCACTAATCCATCCAATCAGAGCTCGGCGTTCTGACGTCCCAGCGCGCCCTCGTGTCCAACTCTCCCTCAATTTCTCGGCGCATAGGCTACCATCTGAATGTGCGTACCTGGTCAGAGCTCTCCGAGTAAAATCCATCCTGGTCCAGATGACACTCCTCGTCGTTCCGCCGGACGATGCCACCCAGCTACGACACGAGAAAAACATCACAAGTTCTTCGCATAGTGATTTTGTTGAAATGAACCGCAACGGACACGTCTTATCACGAGGTAGCTGTCTTTTCTTAAAACCAGACGACTTCACATAATTATATGACACCTCGTTTATTGACGTCAGCTCCGAAGAAACCAAGTCGCTTAACCAGGTATCGTATGTGACTTGGAGACACCCCAAGTCTGGTGTGATGACGAATGCGGGTGTCTCTCCCGGTGGTTAAAAGAGCAGTAAGAGGGATTTTGTGGTCACGTGACCCGATTCGTGGGGACAAAGAAACTGAAAGTGACTCGCGTTCCAGGCAAATGGTTGCCGTAGGTCTTCGCTTCGAATATTCAAGTTCGATTTTGAGCGCAGAAATAGGCTTGAAACGTATTGAAATTAATCGCATTCGTGTACTAAAGAAGCGGCTTATAAAGCTATTTCTGGAGGCTGTTAAGTTAAAAACAAAAGACAACGACAGGCAAGGCTTACGTGTGCTGAGTGGAACCGGCAGGAATTCGCTAGGTACTTCCTCCCCACGGAGCCGGTCAAAATCCCTTGTGCCGTTATTTTAGCCACCGGGAGAGATATCCGCATTCACTAGCAAACCGACCCAGCAGGTTCCAAATTGAAGTTTTGCGACCAGCAGCTGCTGTGTTCGTGTTCGACTGGGTGCGTATACGTACCGCGAGATGTCTTGATATGGGTGCACTTGTTTATTGTTATCAACAGAGTAACTCCTCACCATGGGGGCCACTTACAAATTCTCTATCCTCCTTACCTTCACCTACAGAGACGTTCACGCAAATAGTTTGCTGGAAAACAGTTGGCGCGCCAAACGCTGCGATTTATGGAAGGAACTCGGTAGCTTGCGCTGTGTCAGCAAGCTTTTCTTTTTTAAGGCTGTATTATTTGAGGGGTTTGGTTTTACCAAACGCTCTATAACCGTGAATTTAAAAGATCGTTAATTCATTCCCTTTTTTTTAATTCACTCCGACAGTTTTTTTTTATACTACTAAAAAAATTGCGGTGTATTTTTACCACAAAAATAAACTACGCTTCTTCGAAAGCTCAGTCTTTGTCCAAATATATCGCTAGCAGTCTGAACCAGGGGTCGCTTGCTAGAGCTGTTTAAGACCGAAACTGAGTCTCAGACGAGCGTCAGTCTCAGCCAGATTAGTCACTTGCTCGAAACGAAGTAACACTGATTTTAACTCCCGAATTCAGGAATGTGTCTTTCCTTCCAGCGTTTCTTACCTTACGTAAGAGAGGAAATGACCTTACTTAAAGGGATGGTGAACCGAAATTTGGATTTCAGAAAACAATGCAGGAGCTGTAGGCGGGACGCTACAATCCCTACTACACATACTCGTAAGGCGATATCACGAATCGACGGCCGTATTTTTAGAAAAAAAAAAAAAGGTCGCAATTGAACGAGGCTGACGAGGCGCGTGACGTCAAGATATCTCGTTTCCTCCTCTCTTCGCTTCGCCCCCTCAAGGCGGCGAGGCGGAGAAGACGTGAGGCCGTTCCCTCTCCTTCTCGGAGAAACAAGACGTAAACATATCTGTCAAATGCGCTTCTTTTATTAAAAACAAAAATACGGTCATTTGTTTGATATATCGTTGTATGAGTGATGTTTGGATGCTTGTAGCATCCCGTTGCACGCTTTGCCGCCGTGCTGTGTGGGATCCAGATTTCGGTTCAGCATCCCTTTAAGGGAAACACGGAATTTAGATTCAGAAACTTGCCTCACCCTTTTCATAAGTAAAGAGAAGACGAAAGACTCCTTCGTTGAGTAAGAAAAAGACGAGGGTATCGGGAGTCGAGAATGATGCTATCTGGTCTCAGAACTGTCAAGGAAACACAAATTTAATTTTAACATAAAAAAACTTTTTTTAAGTGGTAGTGAGTAAGTGAGTAGAAAAACAGCACTACAGTTGGGAAAGCAGTCAAAGGCGGTGGCGCTGACTGTGAAACAAAGTATGACAAACGCGCTCAAAAAGAAAAACAAAATATGCGCATGCACATTTTATAATCTAACAGTATGTGACACGCGATGGCAGCCATTGTGGCTCCTTTTGTCCTTCGAGCGCCGACCGCTTGCCAGATGGCCAAACAAACGCAAACAATAACAACAACCAAACCGCAAACAACCACAAAAGTGTCGCGGACATCAGTGGGGTGACGTAAAGCTGGCAATACGAGAGAACAACACCACTCATCAAAATTGCGAACTTTGGCGTTACCCGCAACGATGCAGCGAATGCCTTTAGTTGCCACACAGCTTGTAAACGTTTTTTCGGTAAATCTCCTTTTAAAACTGTAGAAGTGATGGTTAGTAATTTTTTTATTTGATTATGCTTTTGTTTTAATTATAGGTATATATTTTTGGGGGAGAGTGAACGAGAGTACGTACCAAACCGTCGCCGGCAGCGTGAAAGATGGAGTCCGTGGCAAAAAGCAGGATCTTTCGTGACCGCTCGTTCCAGCCGATTTTCTCCTGCAATAGACGCTTATGGTTCGAATCACGTTGTCACTCTAAAAAGGTACACCTTATACTGACTTGCAGCAAGTCATAAGTGCTGCGAAAAGTGCTAGCCAGCAGTTCTGCATGTTCCATTCTTACTCACAGGTTCAGTTCAGTTGTTACTCAACAGATTTGCATGTTCAGTTGTTACTCATAGCGACTAAATCCTCGCACATCGTACAAAAGACACGGTCTGCACACACAATGACAGAACTATCTGCGGACACCTTGCTCGAAGTACGTTGGCTTCAGTACATACGAAAAATGCCTACAAACAGTTTTTTTTATCAACAATGTGACAGGACTTTTAAACGAGAAAGAAACATGACTCGGACAGTGTCTACAGACTGTCTTTTGTACGACGTAGTAGCGGTGCGACTGCGGCTTAACAGACAGATTGCTCCATTATCGGCGCCATTGAGATTCGATAATCACGTAGAAGAACCAATCACTGAACAAGAAACGAAAGTAACCAGGTACACCGATGTCTAGCTATTATTCTCTGTATAACGAGAGAGACTCTGCCCTCAATTTCCCAAGGAGAAGTAACGTTCCTACGACCTTCGGTAGGCACACGACAATCTTTCATGCGTCACGGAATGAGACGCATCGTCAGCACCTTTCTATCGACGTTGGCGCCCATAAGAAGAAAATAAAAAACTCCATCTATACTTCGTTTCAGCTTAAGTCCAAACGGAGCCGACGCTACGAACTAATGGGTCCAACCGAACAGCGTCAAAAGCCCAAGTCACTGGGCGTTTTCTGTGTATGATTGGTTCAGCGATGACAGAACACGTACCGAAACATGACGAACACCATGATGGTGCGCTTTCGACGCTGTCTAATGCGAGGCGCAAGTTCGTCTGCTTTCTGCACAGGGGTTGCAATGATGTCAGAAGCCCGAGCTCTTGTTGGCTGATTGAAAAAACAAATAGTGGGTAGAACCTTCAAGGTATCTAGCGTTGAAGGTCCGCCGCACTATCGCTCAATCAGAACCAATCCAGGAACTCGGCGTCTTCTGACGTCACTTGCAATCAGCTGTCCCTCAAGGCATCTAGCATTGAGGTCTACCCACTATCCTTCCAATCAGAACCTAATCAGAACTCAGTCGTCGCGCTGACGTCACCGCAACTTTTGCGCAAGAAGCAGACGACTTGCTCTTTGTGTTTGTCTTATAAGTACGTAGTGTCGGCTTCTGAGGTGAAACGAAGTATAGCACCTCAAGGTATCTGATGCGTTGAGGTCTGTCGCCAGTATACCCAGCGATCAGAACCAATCGCGCTCAAGGCCATCTCGCGTCGAGGTACATTTCCCAGCTATCCTTGCGATCAGTAACACGATCGCATCAACGGCATGCTAGCGATTTGAAGTCTTCGCACTATCCTTGCAGCCAGAACCAGTCGCCGTCAAGGTATCGAGCGTTGCAGGTACTAATACCGAACACCGATCCTTGCAAGGTATCAGCAATGAGGTCTCTCCTTCAGTAGCCACTGATGTACTAGCGTTGAGGTCTGCCCATATCCTTGCAATCAGAACCATCAGAACTCGTGCCGTCCTGACGTCACCGCAAGCCCTGCGCAGAAGCAGACGACTTGCTCTCAGCATGGTCTTATCAGAACGAAGCGTCGCCTGCAAGTCTAGAACTGAACGATGATAAGTATCAGTACCGAATGTGATCTGATAGTATTGGAGGCATCCGTCCTCAGATACAAAGCTGATTGGACTGGACGTTTTCCTGTAGGAGAAGACCTTCCTCCAAGCCACGCCGAGGCGCGACCGCTTGCTCGAGAAATCAATAAACGTTCTTCAAATCCAATCCAATTAAAATTAATAACTTCATTTTTAATCGATTATGATGAGGGCGACTCGGCAAAGAAACCCGGAAGTATGCAGCTTGACTAGGCCTCAAATCCCTACAATGGTCACCAGCAAGAAGATCTTTGCAGAACGCACCTTGCAGACGATAGCCTGCATGATGGCGTCGAAGCCGCCCTCCGCGTTGTCCAGGTTTCCAGAGAGCGCTGCCGAAGAAACGGTCTCCTGCGGTGAGCGAGTTTGTACGGTAAAACCTCGGCCACGACGTTCTAGAGGCTCATCTCCAGCGTATGTGCATTTCTGCTGATCACGCTTTGCACCGGTCATTACAAATGGAGGACGAAAATTCAGTGAATGGTGAGACTCAGGAAACATTGGATTTTCAACACATTTTTTTATACTATAGCGAGCCTAAATAAGTATAATGTAAAGCTAAATATGCACATTTTCACTGTTTACAGAATTACCAAACAGGACAAACGCTGACTTTCGCGAGGCCACTGAAAATGTGTCTTATTTTTGGTACGCGCATGTGCATGCTTGCTCATTTATTCCCCACTTTATTCTGTTTTCATTTTGATGAGTGGTATAAAACCATCATTTTTGTAGTCAGTGCTTGTACTCTGCAGTTTTCTTAACTGTCAGCCAAGTTCTTAATCTAGTTGTCTTACGCGGTAAAGGTATCTTTAGGGATAGTGAATCAAAGTGCACCTGGAGCACAAGACGCAATTAAATAATAGGAAACTTATCGCGTCTCACTCAATGGGAAACTCACACGTCTCACTCAAACTCCAAAACTTACAACTGTGCGTTAACAGCAACGAGTGCAAGGTGACGGGAGGTACTCATTTGAGCCCGCTCCACGTTTGCACCTTCTCGTTTGTGTGTTCACATAACGACCATTCTCAAAAAGGTAGACTTCGGGATCTTGCTTTTTAAGGCATGAAGTGCTTTTTAATGCTACCCCCAATCTTAACATTTTGTCTGTCCATCCGTCCGTGTATCTCCGGCTAAGTTTAGCGGGAAAATTTACATCACAAGAGCACACGAATTCAATTTTTCAGGGAAGTTTAGCAGGAAAATATACGTTACGACCCTGACGTCACGGGACATACAGACCAATTCAGTTTTCCCGCTAAATTTAGCAGGAAAATTTATGTCACGACTTGACATCACGGGACATACAGACCAATTCAGTTTGCCCGCTAAATTTGACGGAAAAGTGGCATCACGTAACGTCAACTGACGTCACGTGATGCCTATAGTCCTGGAGAAAATTGATGGCACGTGACCTATACGTCAACTCAGTTTCCCCGCTAAATTTAGCGGTAAAAGCCACGTCTTGTAGCCAAAACATCGATTCAGTTTCCCCGCTAAATTTAGCGGGAAACTGACGTCACGTGACCTATACACCAATCCAGTTACCCGTTAAATTTAGCTGGAAAATGCACGTCTTGTGACCTAGACACCAATTCACTTTCCCCACTAAATTTTGAGGGGGAAATCGACGTCACGTGACCTGGACAACCATTCAGTTTTCCCGCTAAATTTAGTGGAAAAATACACGTCACGTGACACATCAATTTCCGCACCGATTCCCTATAATGCATTTCATGCATTAGAGGACTTTAAAGGTAAAGGTCGCGGCTGTTTTTTTTTTTTACTAAATATATGTTGTTTTTTGGTTGTTGTTCATGGCTGACATTGGGGAACTTACAGTGAATAGACTGCTGTTCGTCGTCAGGGGCAGCTGATGGTGAAAGCCATAAGGTGGCGCACACTGGGTGTCGTGGCATGGGTTCTGGAGCCTGCATACAAGTAAGAAAAAGCTCACCTACACACCGTGGCTTGGAAAAAGCCGGCTTCCCATCCGGTGACTCACATAGTGAAACAGCCAGTTCCATGAATGGAATCGAGCAGCAGAGTTTGGTGTGGCAACGCGCGAAGTCTAATAAAAAGATCCCCAAGTTGAGGTTAAAGTGTAGTCGTAACGAAGTCAATGGAAAGAGGATATCAGATGCAACAACTTAATTGATAAGAACATATTATTTTTTCTGATGCACGCGGGCTCAAGGACGAACACCATTCTCCGACGATGGATACCATAGATGTGTATTGTATTGATTAGTTTTATTTAATTAACCTAACATTTGGGTAGCTTGACGTTTGTTAAACATATTATTCGGTGTAAAACATTATGTCTGAATGCAAGGTACAGAAATTAAACGACTATACCGTTTTTTTTGTGTTTTTTTTATTCTTGCAGATTGTTTTTAAGAAAAAAGCCATGAAAGCTACACTTATGCGGTTTGTGCGAGTGACTTATACGCCCAAGGGGACATTATGGGGTGGCTAATTTTCGCGATAAGTCGGCTAATTAATTAGAATTCGTTAATTAACTTTTTAATTAGGGAAAATAGACATATGGTTCCAATTAGAAATTCTGCTGAGCGTCGTCCAAAACCCCTAAATCAGCAATATTTAGAAAGACTTTGAGCGTGTGCGAAGCGCAGTAGTGCGCTGAAGTTACCACTCGTGGAGCAGGTACAAGGCTGGGGTTAGATAAGAGACGGAAAAATCGCGCGGGCGCCTTACCGGAACCGCTAGCCTTGTAGGTGCTCCACGAGTGGTAACTTTAGTGCACTACTACGCTTCTCACATGCTCAAAGTCTTTCTCAAAATGACTGATATAGTGGTTTTCGATGACGCTCAGCAAGTTTTTAATTTGTAACCATATGTCTATTTTCCCTAATTAAAAGTTAAGTAACGAATTTTAATTAATTAGCCGACTTATCGCAAATATTAGCCACCCACATAATGTCCCCCTGGGCATATGACTCACTTGCACAAACCGGTTAAGCGTAGCTTTCATGTGTTTTTTTTAACAGATCTGTAAGAATAAATAAAAACACCCTGTATATTTAAAAAAGACGACGGCCTCTCGTGAAAACAAGTTTTCACAAAAAATAAAGTAGTAAAAAAAGTCAAAGACTATGTCGTGCACAATTATAATTGTAGTAGCATCTAATATAGTTGACTGCATAGCAGAACATCCGCGAATTTAAAAAAAATGTTTTGTTGTTTTGTCGTTGATTTTTTTAAGTTCTCGATTTGCGACGGTACAATACAAAAACCTTAATCAACTCACAATTAAAAAGAAATCACTGAAATATTTAATACGGTTTTTTTTCCTTTTCGCTGTGAAAACAGTAAACGTTGGCCAACAACTTGGACGCGGGCATCTTCGGAGGCGCGAACCCGCCTGGAACGTTTGCTTCTCCCTTTGTACGTGTGCATTGCGGGAAAGCAGAACAAAAGGGACCGTAATTCGCGGACAGAAAACAGGTTTCCGCGAATTGACAAGCAAGTAAAGTCGTAGACTGTAAAAGAAATACACAAAGGTGAAAATAAATTCTAACATTTTATTACCACGCATAGCTACTAAAAAAGACTACTACTTTTTGTGTGTGTGTGTTTCTGCAGATGTGAACATGTCACCGAGCACCAAAATCACACAAAAAAATAAAAAAAAAATTTTTTCTTTTTTTACTGTGGAACGAGGCAAACGTAAAACTTTTCTCATTCGCTTCTTTTTTTTTACATTGAACTGACGTTGCGACAGTACTGAGAAGACAGCGCGAACTCTCGTTCCGAACAAAATCGCATGACAAATAATTAAACAATAAAAAACACGTGCATGTATTTACCTTGCCGGTGTCGTGTCCACGTAGGGCATGACCACCTTGTCGATGAACGAGCCAAATCCCAGTCGGAAGTTCCTCGTAACGTTGAGCATACTGGCCACTGCGGAAAAACCACGCACCCAAAGCGTCCCTGATCTGTCTAGGTCTATCAGGTAACCATGCGCGTACGTTACAGCGATGCCTTCGCGCCAATCCCGACGAGAAGCGAGGAACTTTCCCGGTCAAGTTTCGTTAGTTTTTTTTTGGCAAATACTATTTCAGACGCAAGTTTGTCTGCTTCTTCGAAGCATTCTATCAGTTATACATAGCTAAACCGCCACGAAAAAACCGGTTTTTACTTGCTGGATGTGCATGGTTCTAGGTTTCCCGGTCGTAGCGGCAGCTCTGTAGTAATATGAAGTATCACAAGCTTTGTTGAGCAACCCTGAGGGTAAGATCTACTACGGTTCTCCATGTTGTCCCTTTTATGGTCAATTGTTCTCGGTAAACTATGGTAAATTGTTCCAACTGGCACAAGTACATTTTAAAAAGTTCTAAGAAACATAAACTGTGGCACTAGAACAAAATAAAAGTGAATAAAAAAATATAGTCTGGAGCCTGCCGCCGCAATTACACCCTGTATAGTGTTCCTTCGCTTCGTCTTCCACTGGACGGTTTCGAAGTCAGATCGGGTAATTTTTTCATATATATAAATATATTTATTTAAAAAGATATGTTAAACCCATGTTCTTGGAAGCTCCTTCCAAGAACCTGGGTTTAACATATTCTTTTTAAATAAATATATTTATATATATGAAAAAATTACCCGATCTGACTTCGAAAACGTCCAGTGGAAGACGAAGCGAAGGAACACTTGCTACGGGGTAGTTGCGGCGGCAGACACCAAGACTGTATTTTTTTATTAACTTTTATGTTAGAAACTTTTCGCTGTGGCATTTTTAGGAGCTTCGCCCTGAAATGCCACAGCAGATTTTGGCAACCTCCACGCCTGAGCTTTGAAATTTTAAATCTCCGCGAGAAACTTTGCTACGAGAGTTCGCGCATGCGGCTGAATGCTCCATTCAGCTATATGCGAACGCCGTAGCAAAGTTTCTCGCGGACAATATAAAATTTCGAAGCTCAAGGCGTGGAGATTGCCAGGTTTCTGCTGTGGCATTTTAGGGACGAAGCTCCTTAGGGTCTAGCCTCGTCCGTCCGTCCGTCCGGCGTCCGTGCTCACAGCGATTGCCATCCCATCCGTCTTCTTTAAAAAAGAAAAAAATGTTTGCGCAGTCGACAGGATTCAAACCTGTGCAGGGAGATTCCAATGGATTTCTAGTCCATCGCCTTAACCACTCGACCACGACTGCGGGACGAATAGGGGGCTCTGAGACGTAGGTAGTAACACAAGCGCTGGGGATGTCATGGATGAAACGTCGCATGTAGCCGCTCAACGTCATACAGGAGAGGCGCTGCGGTCAAATGCGTATATAGTCGGGTTAAACTTTGCATGCATTGGCTCAACGTTTATAGACGAGAGGGCGCTGCGGTCAACTGCTCAAATGCGTATATAACCACGTTCCATACAACACATTCTCTTCTGACATGGACCGTTGACTTAAGCGGTGGAGATGCGTTCCCACGGCTTCTAGCGGATCCAAGTTGATCCGCTAGAAGAACCACTGGCTCTGCATTTCACCGACCATAAAGCAGTAATAATGAAGTCGAAACGCAACCCGGAACTCAGCACTACGTATAAGCAATAAAAAAAATCATCACCATCAGCACTACCTATGAAAAATAAAATCAGTATCATCAGCACCACCAGAGCTTCTATCAATCAACATCATTCACCCCGTGGAGATGCGGTCATTTTTTGTAGCCGACAATTTCACACCGAAGCACGCATGTAGTAATACTGTTTTCTACCATTTTTGCTTATGAAATACTTATATCGACATTTCGATGCAAAAGAGAATTTACTAAACAACCCAAATAAACATGTTTTATATGCACGTTCACAAATTACTTCCCAAGGAACTACTTCGTATAAAACGACCCAAATATATCAAAATGATCATCTTTAAATGTACATTACGAATGTATAAGAAACACATCTTAACGATTCTTGTAGCTTTGTTGTTATTGCAGAAACGCAGCCCATTCTTCTAAATGTGACAAAATTGCACGTCAATGTTTAAACAAAAAAATCTGCATTATATATATATTTTTACTTTTCTTAACCGTTTACAGTGACTTGAACAGAGCTTGTGATGGCAAGTTCACACAAATTGAGCTAGCCTGTGTTTGTTATAGGGGCTTTACCGCACGACGTCACGCCGGCTCCAAAAATACATAACTTTTTTTTTTTTAACAACCGACAAAGGTTGTGCAGCGTTGCTGCTCTATCGTCAGGGCATAGAAAGTCATGCAGTCCGTAGCTCGTAGCTTGAGGTTAGTCGTGATACGGTGTTGGCGGTACCGCGTTACAAGTGACGTCGTTACCGCTAACGCGTTACTTTTTTCAGTAACGTAGTAATGACGTACTCATTACTTTTTAACAAAAGAAGTAACGGGTGACGTACTTACGTTACTTATTTCAAGTAACGGGTAACATAATTTCGTTACTCGTTACATCTTCTCCCCAAAACCTGAAAAGAAAAATACACTTCAACCTTTTTCGTGTTTCTATAATTCGTTCCACCTTAAGTGCAGACGCAGTTGACGCTACGAGCTGATGGAACCAGTCAGACAGAGTCAAAAGGCCGCCATCATGGTGGTGTTCTCCGTGCTCCTGTATGTGTTCCATGCATCATCGCTGAACCAATCACAAACAAAGAAGGACCAGTGACGCTCTTTTGTACGCTGCTCGATTGGTCCCATTAGCTAGTAGCGTCGGGCCATGCCTGGGTAGTAATTCAATTACAATAATTTAATTACTGTACTCTAATTACTCTTCTTGGTCATTTGTATGTGTAATTAATTGCTTTTTTGTCGCGAAATTCAGTTGAAGAGTGAAAGAGCTTATGGAAATACGATAGCCTAGCAAGATATCTTCTCTGTTGAAGTGTTTGTAGGCCAATTGAGGCTTTAAGTTGTGTGACGCTCACAGGTGCGTATTGTTTGAGTATGAATCGAGTTGCTCTGTTTTGAAGAGATTCTAGCGATTCTTTCTAGCGTCAGTATTTGCAAAATTTCAGGTACAATTACAATTGCTTTTGCAAAATTTTGCGGCGCCGAACGGAACCTCTCTGAAAGCCTCAGCGCTTGCACAAACGGCCTAGCTCTCGGGAAACATCTCGCTTACACAGAAACGCGCTCACACACACGCACAAGGTAAATAGCGTCGTATTGTTTGTTGTTTTGTTGCTTACACTGCGGGCTCAGAGGCAATCCCTCTTTGGAGCCTATTTGAACGGCACCGATGTTGCGCCGTCTCGCTGTGCGAGCAAAAACACCAGCGCAAACATGACAAAATATTGAAGAAAAAAATTTAGCTTCAGCTTTCAGCTGAGCTTAAAAAATGTAATTGTCAATGAAGTTTTTTTTTTTTGCTATTTTTTACGTCTTTTTTTTAGTACTGTCGCATATGTACGTAAGTTTATGTCTTGATGGTTTTACTTCGGATATTATCTGCATAAGCATTTTGGAGACTGACCTCGCACCTGTGAATATTGTCACCAATGGTTCGGGAGCCCCCATTCGGTTCTTATATATTTCTGAGCCATTATAATCTCAACTCAATGTAAATAATTTACAATACCATAATGTTTGTATGTGAATGCGGTCGTTTTAGCGCGTGTAGAGTTTTAGTTTTATAATAACATTTATAAAAATTTTATATATGACTAATTGTCGCATTTTTATCTGCCGGGCTAACAAAAGTCTGTCAACCCATTTTTTTCTTTGGTGATCTGGCGTCTTCCAGCATATGAACTAATTCATTATTATTTATTAAAAAAGTGAAAGCCGTTTACAACTCCCTGTAACGCCGAATTAGAGCGCAGCTCTTGAGGAGGAGGAGGGAGAGTATTGGGGCGGGGGGCAAGTGACCTCGGGGAAGGGGGAAGGGGTCACATGGCCTCAGGAGGTCACGTTGACGTCACTGATGACGTCATCAATGATGATGACGATGACGATGCGGATGCCGATGACGTCATCAGTGACGTCACTGATGACGTCATGAATGACGATGACGATGCGGATACCGATGACGTCATCAGTGACGTCACTGATGACGTCATCGGAATCCGCATCGTCATCGTCATCATCACGTGACCTCGGGGGGGGGGTCACGTGACCTCGGGCAATTACGCCGACGGCGACGGCGACGCGACGGCGACGCGACGCCGACGTTGCTCAAGCCGGAAACGGGCGCCTAAGAGCTGCGCTCCAAAATATAAGAATAGTAGTACTTCATTTCCCCAAACTGTCAAGTCCTATAATAAATTAAACAAAATTCACAAAAAGGAAAGTACAATACGTGACATTTATACAGCCATGCTTAAAGGGGCCCTGCAATCATAATTAAGCGTCTACCTATTTTGCGGTTTCCACGTCTCTTGGGGTTCGGGCAAGCCAGCGGGCACGGAGAGAGTCACTAAATATCAGTGCGTCATATTTTAACCGGACGACGCGGAAACCTCCTCCACCGACGGGGGCGACCCGCGGTACCGAAAGCGCGCGTAATGTGACGTCTTAGGTCCTGGGCTTACTACTGGTCAGAGCCGCTAAAAGCTTCTTCTTAGTCGAAATACAAAATATAAGGGGCGCGAACCGTTTCAATTATTTGTAAAAGTAGTTTTTGTTCAGTATTTGAGATCAGAAAAGAAACAAATGCAGTTTATAAAGTACGGAAACAAGAAATGATCCGTCGACATACCCGCCACCAATCGGTGGAAAAGGCGGCGCCTACTAGAAAGGAGTAGTGGGATCAGGCGCCGACACGGAAAGGTCGCGGATGTACGCGGCGGCGCTGCGGCCGTAGGGACCGAAGGACCCGGCCGGCTCTGAGCGTTCCCAAGGCCTTCGGTGAGCAGCTTTGTCTTGCGGTTTGGCCGTTTCGCGGTATGGCAGCGCGAAGTGGCGCCCATTCTGAACTGATCTTTACCCCGTGTTTGCTGTCGTTTGTGGCCAATGAAGTGTCATGCCGAATTTGTGTTTAATCGCGCAGCAAATGCAATGAGAGCCGCTCTAGCTGCCCGCTACATAGAGCCTATCCAGAACACGCTTTAGTGGCGCCCTCTCGCGCCGTCGACACGGAGTACGGCAGCCGTGAGCGCTCGCTCAGCTCACCACCCCTCGTCTAGTTCACGGCCACTCAAGCAACCAAGGACGTCATGAAGGAGGTTATTTTTTGCTTGTTTTTGTAATTTTGATTTGCCTATAACTTCTAAAATAAATCGAAATTCGAGAAAAGAAAAGTGTCATTAAGTTACTACGTTCAGTGCGCTCAGGTTTGGTGCAAATAAAAAATTAGTAAAAAAGCCATTGCAGAGGCCCCTTTAAGCTTCTCAAACATTGGGGCAAGGAATGAACAAATACGTTGCATTCTATACAACTTGTTTAAAGTTATATGGCCCAAGTCAGGTTGTTCTCAGAAATAAGTAATTGTAAAGTAATTACATTACTTTTTAAAAGTAATTTGTAATTGTAAATAATTACTTTTCACGCAGTAGTAATTGTAATTATAGTTAAACTACTTTTGAAGCAAAGTAATTGTAATTGTAATTAAATTACATTTTGAAAGTAATTTACCCATGTATGGCGTCGGCTGCGTCTGGACTTAAACTGAAAGGAAGTATAGGCGCCCAATCATTAATTATTGCACTCATTACATATACCTTTAAATTGTTGCCTGTCTTTTCCCACTCAAAGAGTCCCATTTTAGAAAAACCCCAACGCTAACGTCCTTTGGCCCAGTCTCGAAAATGCTGTCACCCCCAAAAAAGAAAACGACATATTTTACCGTCAATTAATTAATAAAAAGTAACGTGCATTACTTTTTATCGGTAACAGTAACGCGTTCCTTTTATTAGGGAGTTTTCGTATCGCGTTTCCCCTTCCGCTAAGCCATCCGCAACGAAGAAGCCGCTACTGCGCCTGCGCGCCGATGGCCGTGACTGTAGAGTTCCGGGTATCGTAGCGATGGAAGAGCTAATGGCCCTTCCATGGGCCATTAGCTCACGAAGAACTGTGGACGGGCCACTGCTGCCCCAACTGTATGTACAGAGCGCGACACTGTTAGCGCGAACAAGCGATCGCCAGTTTTCTGTGTCTTGCTCTTAGAACCGAAAGGCTGTCATCAAAGATACTAGTGTTATAGAAAGAGCTCATCTAGGGCTCTAATATAAGGGGTGAAGTTTTGTGCCCACTAATACTCTTTCTTAATAAAATGCGAAAAGTCACCGATGTCGTGTTCGCGCTAACAGTCTCGCGATGTGTACAGTATGTACAATACCCTGAAGCCCAAAGCCCTCACACGAAGAAAGTCTATCGCCGCGAAAACAAGGCGAGGGAAGCAGTTTCTGGAAAGTCGGTGCGTTGGTGTTCAACAATTCGTGGAGACAAACAAACCAGCTCACCCATTCTCAGTATCCGTGCGTACCCATTGGAATATACGAGGAATTTGATAACCACAAGGGTTTAATCAATGATAATACAGTGAGTGCGCAGGCGAGCTGGTGGATGTTAACCATTTTGTTCTTAGCCCGAGACTGAGGCAGGAAAAGAGGAAAGTTTTAAAGTAGAAGAAAGTCCTCGACTGTTCATTTTTCTTCTACTTTGAAACTTTCCTCTTTTCCTGCCTCAGTCTCGGGCTAAGAACAAAATGGTTCACAAGCGTTTAGTTGTTGGGTGTTCCCATGTCAGTTAACACAGTGATGATTCGGGTCATATTTTGCATATTTCTGTATAATATACACTACATGAAAGTCATGTCCTTGGCAAAAGCACCCAGTTATGCATACAGTGGGTTTCACGAAACGTGGGCCAGATCGTCCCTTTGAAAAGTATGCATCGCACAGAAAGAGAGTTGATGTAATATTGGATCTTGCCCAAGGGCAAATTTATGAGAAAATACGTTTTTAATATAATTAGGTCAATAGTTACTTTTAGTAATTAACTTCGTAATATATAATCTAAAGGTACTATTTCAATTACAAACATGGTGGGCATAATTAGAAACTTTTAAATCTCCCTACGTTATAGAGATATAAGGAATGCACAGCCTTTTACGGCGCTCCGTATAATACACTCAATTTGGACGCGTTTGAAAAAATAAATAAAAAGGAAAAGGAGGGTCTTAGAGGAGGCAACGCAAGAAAATACAAATATAGAACTATGTTAGGAACAGCATGACTTTCTATGCCTCTTAATAGAAAACCATCGCCGTACAGCCTTTGTCGGTTGTAGAAAATGTCTCCTTGCAGTCGACGTCGTTAGGCAAAGCCCCTATTACAATGACAAGCTAGCTCAATTTCAGTGAAGGTCTGTTGTCGTTTTCCTCTTAAGGAGGTCATACCATACGTTACTCAATGTTTTGCCTTTGCCCTCACAAGTTAGTTCAAGTCACTGTAAACGGTTAAGGAGATTTTAAAGAAAATAAAAATATGAGTATTTTAAATACTGACGTTGAATTTTGTCACATTTAGAGAAATGAGCTGTGTTTATGCAATAACAACAAAACTACAATAATGGCTACGCATATTTTTCTTATATATTCGTAAACTACATTTAAATAATTTAATGCTTATATAATTTTCGTCGTTTTATATGAAGTAGATCGTTGGTAAATAATTTCTGAATATGTCTGAATGTGTCCCTAAAACATGTTTATTTGACGTGTTTCGTAATTTGTTTTACATGAAAATCCTTTATAGTAATTTTTATTATTTTGTGTACATCATATATGTCTTAACCCTTTAATAAAATTGGCAGAAAAAATTATTACGACGTGCTTGCTTCGGTGCGTAATTGACAGCTATGCAAACTACCAAAGCGAAACCTTGGCAATCTCCACGCCTCGAGCTTGGAAATTTTATATCCCAAAAAGAACATTTGCTACGGCCTTCGCGTTTGAGCCGGACCATCATGGCACGATCAGACGTGGAAACACCCGGCTTCATAAGAAAGAACCATCTTAAATGTTGCTTTCAAGTCTAATATAAAAATATCACGAAACTACCTGGAAGTGTTCAAAACGTAAACTTGACGTTAAATCCTAGTATAATTTGCTTTGTTGTTGCGACTAACATATATTGTTGTTGATCTTTCGTTAAAATCGGTTGGGTCCAAAAAATAGTTTTTTCTTGTTCATTCTTGCGTTTTGTTTGTAGAAAATTAGTTAAGTTTACATCCGGCCATTGTTGCCAGATATAAATTGAGCAAAGCTAATCGCCTTCTGGACATCTTTTCCGGACGTGTTTCACCAGCCAGAGACGAAAAAGAATATATTCTAATGCCCCTGAGAGAGAAAAGAAAAAAACACGCAAACTTACCCATGTCGTCTGCAAGCTCTGCCACCTTGTCCCTGTGGTCCTTCATGGAATGGGTGAGGTCCATGAGGTAGTACAGGTCCACGGGGTAGTCATCCGCTTGGCGGTAGCGGACCGTGAACGTCTGCGGAGCTCCTGCAAGCCAGGTTCGGCGTGTTACGCGTAGTACAGTCTCCAACAATACGACAGACACATTCGCCGAAGCCGTTTCTGCGGCGGTGCTAAGCACAGTTTGACCACAAACACTCTGGTTTCGGGGAGAGACTAGAAGAAAGGTACGTTCATTTCCTCAGCCGAACCAATGTGGGTTGGGCCAAAGCGAATTCAGCCAAATACCTCTAGAAGACAAAGCGGCAGACTAACGCGGCTGCCGCTTCGCGGCGTATCTCGCCGAGCGTCACTGTGTTTGACGCTGAGGTCGGGTCAGGGTAACCACGAATGATGACGTCCTACGCGCGCCGGCCTTGTCTTCTAGGCAGTATTCATCCAGCACAGCCGCCGGAAACTGGTCTCGTCGAACGGGCCTTCAATATTGTTGGGGACTGTACTGTACATGCAAAATATCCCCCGTTCCAGTTTCACCAGCACTCCGTACCTTGTCTGAGAGCCAAGCGCACTTTGCCGGGCTGGAGCTGCACGTCAGAACCTGCCTTGTCCAGGGGCTGCGAAGGGCCAGACACAGTGTGAGGATTCCCAAACATTTTATGTATACAGAGGGACACTGTTAGACTTGAAGGGCTATTTTTAAAACTATTAGTGTGGTGGAAAGTAACCATTTGGGGCTGTAACCAAAGTGGTAAACTTTGATGGCCCACCAATACCCTTTCAAACTAAAATGCAAACAAATGTGCAAAAGCGACAATGTCGTGCTCGCATTAAGAGTGTTGAGCAGTGTTGCCCCTCTTCTCCTCTTAAACAATATGAGATGCAACACTCCATCCGAGCCTTTGCTACGTCCGTGGTTGGTATAAGTTCTATAGTTTATCGACTTGTCAAAGTGACTGAGACCAAAAATTCGCGTTCCAAAAATTTAGCCTGAACCTGAGCTTCTTAAAAAAAGTTAAAAGAAATGCCAAGAAAAAAAAACGTGTGGCGAGCTGTTCACGCTTATATTGTCTCCAATACACAGCTTGTTTTCACAATGTCGGCAAAACAGGTTCAGCATTCGCAAAAATCGCATCCCAGTGTGAAAACATCACACGCCTCACCAGGGCGAGCGCTAAAATTTGCATCAGTCAGAAAAACAGCTTATTTTTCTAAAAGTTGTATTGGCCTCGGCTGACATATAGTCAAAGCCGAATTCGTTGTATGGAGGCTTATATAGCAGGAATATAGTGTCGCGAAGTTGTGCTCGTCACGCGTGTTTAGTCTATCTTTACTTTATGTTTTAATCTTGTCCGAGGTTTCGAGGGTTCGCTCGTCTCGACGGCACGGTTCATGATTTGTGCCAGAGTCGGGAGACACTAAAGGGGGCGAACGTGAACGCTGTAGCTGATACACTTAGTTTATAGAACTCCCGTCGAAGGGGATGTTTTGCCCTGGGCATGTCTGGCTTTTGGGATCTCCACTTCGGAGGTGGCTTTGCTCCGTGTATAACTTCTCTGTGCTTTCTATTGGGTCATTCCATGCCAAAGGAGACGCGGCAATTTGTTCATGTCTGGGATATGCACGAAAACATTAGTTTGTATAAAGAAGTCTCTGAACTCCAAGAAAAGTATTTTTTAAAATACATATTATTTTGGCTGATATCGTGCTCTAAATTTCTGAAATTTCGCATAAAGCCCTCGTAGTTAAGAAAAACATTGCGAAAAAAAACGGTCGAATATCACACAAATTGATGTGGGCGCCTAATTACTTAATAACATGCCCTATCTTACAGTAAAATACAAGCTTTGAAAGGTGCCAAGGTGCTCCAAAAAGAAGAGATTTTATGACATTTCTTTATTTTGTTTAGTCAACTTAGAGGTGAGTATTAGCTACAATGCTTTTTTCGTTTGTTCTCATAGAACTAATAATTGTACTGCACGTGTTGAAGTTTCAAAGCGTCATTTAGTCGCGCTTATAATTCAATGACAAAATCTCCAGTTTATGAAGAAACGGCCTCATTGAGAGCCAGGAAAAACAATGTGGGCATCGGGGTCCGCACCTTTCGAAATAGCCAAAAGTTCAATCGACCTCATCTGTTCGAACATAGCAAAAAATTAGAAAAGTAATTTTTGTTGTTGCTGAGAATTTAATTTTTTTAAAGATGAACCTCCCCGGCTATGCATCCAGGCGCCCGCAACGTAGGCGACGCGCGCTGGCATTCGCCAACGAGGCATCAAGGGCGTTAGACGCACTCGCAGGGACTTCAACGCTCTCCTGAAAACACGCTTTATTCGCTCGATGTGGACGTTATCCTGACTTCTGTGCATCCGTATCCTCTTTACCTTACGTAATGATACTGGCGTCTATATTTTCCTCTACTTCAGCCCAGGTAACTGCCGACGAACGCAGGCCTGCATCGTCTGCTTCCCTGAGTTTGGGAACACGTACTGCGCGTCGACCTGGTCTGGGGTTTACTACGGTTGATCGAATGCCATTTCATCGAAGCACGTTTTAGAAAATGAGCACGTTTTATCGAAGCACGGTTTAGAGAAGCGCCGTTTATCGAAAAGGGGACGCTTTTTAAAAGAAAGGCTTTCCTACTTCTCCCGTGCGTCACTGGTGCGCGTGTTAACCCAGGCTTCCCGCTGCGCTCTCGCCGCTTCGCGGCGGCAGTCTGCGGCGGCTGATTACAAAAATGTGAACTCACCTGATTTACTCAATACACGCCGCTTCGCGGCGGCCGAAATCGCTAAAACGAGGCTGATGGCCATTTTCTCAAAACTGGGTTCTCTATAGGCAGCCGGCAATGGCCAGGCGGCGCCACAAGAGTACTGCATTCAGCGCCACAAGCGGAGGCGTCTCTGTTAATGGGGCGGCCAATCTGCCCGTCGGGCCGTTGCGAGCGGCGGCGACCCCGATTTCAGCAGTCCCCGCGTGCCATGTCCCTGGTTCTTTTATGCGGTTTTTAAGACCATCGGGAGCTTTGATAGGTTCAAGTGTTTAGAGAATATTCTAGAATCTAGAGTCGTCATTTGGACACCAGTTTGAGTTATCTTCACTACTTGTGGCCGCCCGATCGGTCTGTGCTTCGCCCGTTTCCCAGCAAGTGACACAACACAACGAGAAGGCAGCGAATGGGTTTATTGTACATCCCGGTCGCTCGTCTTCGAGAGCCGGCAGTCCGGACCCGCCGACCCTAGTTGTCGCCCGTCGTTCAGAGCTCACAGTCGGAGCCCGCGTCCAGGCCTGCGGATCGTCCTCCCCACGCCAGAGCTGCGTAGGCTAGCTGTTCCGGGCTATCACAGCCAGAGTCTCGCTGCGGAACCACTCCGGGATCGTCATGGACTAGGCCGGTATGGTCAGGGTTCACCGCTTCCGCCGGTCCTGATCCGAACGTCGCTGGTGGAGTTCTCCGGGGTTCGCCACGGGCCAGACCAGCCAGAACGGATCTATCGTTCCTGCCCGGCCCTAGCCTCGTGCAGCACGCTCCCGTCTTTCTTCGCCGGCTGGCCCTCGCTCGCGCCTCGCTCGGCTGTCCTCTTCTTCTCCCGACGCCCCACACACTAGAACAAAATTTGAGTAATTAGAACCAAACTCTCCATGCTACAGGACCGTACGCACATTGCAAAGCTTGGTGTAAAAAGGCGACAGACAACGAAGAGACGTGTAAGAAGGATATTTACGCTTCGCACGCGCTTTTTCTAAAGAAAAACTTTAGCATCCTGCTTTCTGCACGCCGCAACATTTGTTACCAAACTCAGCATTAAATTTGGTTGCTGAAACAAACAAAACTTTGTGCTAGAAATCCACTATTTGAAAACTCGCGGTTTGGAAGGTTTTGGTTGCGACCACGCGTGCCGAACGGCATTAGAAGTGCCGGAACGGGCCGACGGGCCTTTCGCTTGAAGACCTGATCGCTCGATTCTCGACGTCACAGCGAAGCAACAATCGGCCCGATTGTTCCTATCGTATTTCCCTTTTTTGGCTGTCAAAGCGACTCGTAATACAACGTGTATAAATATGTTATTTTGCCGAGTAGTCTGCAAAACGAGTTCGTCCGACCACTTTCCAAGCCTGCACATATATTTTCGTTCACTTCCCCCATACAGTTTCTGTAAAATTCACTTACTTGACGCGTCGCACTGCAGTAATCCACTTCTGTCGCCGTGTCGCTTCCCAAGATCTCGAAGGGAAGCGGTGAAGTTTGACGCTTGAGTCACCTTCGCGACTGTGGCCGTCTTTCACGCAGCAGTAGCAACGTTTATTTTTTGAACTCTAGGAGTAGGCGAGATGTTACAGGAACCCGGTGAGGTCATAGAGACGTGAAGTTGGGACTTACTTTTACGAAAAACGGTTCCAAAAAAGCTCACGCCGATCCGAAATGCAAAGTTTACACGTGGTTTCTGGATGCGCCTGCCCGCAGCCCCCACGACCCGCGCAGGCCTGGCCTACCCAGTTTCTTTATTTTGCAGCCGCCAGATGGCGCAACGTGTCGCGCCAAACTGCATTGCAGGTTGCCTATAAAGGGATTCGATAAACGGGGGTCGGTAAAACGGCTTTCGCTAAAACGAGCTTCTCTAAACCGCATGCCTCCGCTCATGTCTGTCGTACATCCAGATACAAAAACAATTCAAACCGGATAGCTCTTCACCGATCTGCAATGGTAACGGAGATGTCGCTTTTCCATAGAACTTAAATGTATTTAGCATAGAACATGTGTTACCGAAAGCAGTGTAATGATAGAAAAAGCATGCCATTGTTTGCGGCGGATACATCACACCCCAGAGGTCACGTACATTTGCAGTATTTTAGGCTCCGGAATACACTGGATGCCAACAGAACATGTCTCGAATTCTGGACTCGCCACTATTTTTAGAGGAAGTGTGTTTGATCAGAGGTGGGAGTTATATGCAGGTGCCGTGTTCGCCATCTGAGTGTCAAGCTCGGCGGACATTAGATGAGGTAAGAACCGTCATAGTAAGTAGGTTTATTAAACAAATTGTTAATTAACTTTTTAATTAATGGTTTCATGGCTGATGTTGCAATTCAAGTATTGACGCCAACTACTATTAGAGGCTTCACCAATTTACAAAATTTGCGAAAAAGTAATAGTTTCTAAGATATTCTTACAGCCAATTTCAATATCGCGCGCAAAAAAATTGCCACAAGGCCAGCCCACAATGACGCTTAGAAGAGTGACGTAGTCATTTCCATGATGTTGTCACTATTTCGGTAGCGCGTCCTTGGTGGATGCGCCAACGAACTTCAATGCATCTTAGTTCTATCAGAATACATTTAAGTTCAATCATGAAGCGACATCACCGTTATCATTTTGCGTCGGTGAAGAACTATCCGGTCAGAATTGTTTTTACATCTGGGCATACTGGGACGGACGAGGTCGACGCGCAGTATGCATTTCCAAACTCGGGAAGCGGACGGTGAAGGCCTGCGTCTCGTCGGCAGTTACCTGCGCAGTCGAGTGAAATTAAGACACCGGTATCATTACGTAAGGCGAAGAGGATACGGCGGATGCGTGGAGGTCAGGATAACGCCCACTTCAACCGAATAAAGAGTGTTTTCAGGAGAGAGAGTCGAAGACCTATAGCGAAGGCGTCTCACAGTTTTGACGCCTCGTTGCCGAACGCCGCCGTGCGTCGACTACGAGGCAGGCGCCTGGGTGCATGGTTCGGGAGGCTCATCTCTAAACAACATATTTCTCAGCAACGACGAAACGTACTTTTTTTATTTTTTGTTATGCTAACCGAATGAGGTGTATTGAACTTTTGGCTATTTGGAGAGTTGCGGGCCCCGATGCGCACATGGCTTTTTCTGGCTCTCAATAAGACCGTTTCTGCAAAAATCTAGACTTTGCCATTTAATTAAAACGCAACAAAACAAGGCTTTGAAAATTTAACACGTGTAATTTAATTATTAGTTCTATGGGAACAAACAAAAAAGTATTGTAGCTAATATTCAACTCCATGTTGACTAAAGAAATTCCATAAAGACTTTTTTTAAGTTCCCATTTGGATCTAAAAGGGCGTCTTTCAGTGTTTGTATTTTACTGTAAGATAGGGCATATTATTAAGTATTAGGCGCCCACCAAACTTTTATGGTACGAAACCGTTTGTTCACAATGTTTTCCTTATTTACACAGGTTTTATGCAAATTCCAAAAATTAAGAACACAATATCAGCAGAAACAAAAACAATTTAACAAAAAAACATTTTTTAGGAGTTCAGGGGCTTCTTTATTTAAATTAATTTTTCCGTACATATCCCGGACATGAAAAAATTCCCGCGTCTCCTTTGGCATGGAATGACCCTGTTGTTTATTGCTGCTCTTGTGAGCTTCGTTCTAAATGTGTTTTGCCTTCTGTAAATAGTTGTTTTTTAGATGGTCATGGTGCCTCAGAGCCTTCTCACTGGTGCTAGAAAACCCCCTGGTATTGGTTGCCAAGGTGGCGTCAGAATGCTGCTAACCCCAATATAAGCAGCTAACCCCAATATGAGAAGGTCTTGACACCTAGATACCAAGCTGTGAACCACACATCGTCTCTGGAGCTCAAGCTGGACGTCCGACCTCCTTCGGGTGTGGAGTTAGCCCTTTAACTTGCAAACTTGGGACCCCTTAAGGATGTGGAGGAGTTCGGCTCGCCCCCTTTGTGAGGATCTTTGTTTGTCGAGTTAGGCTGTGGTCGGTGCACCCACTGAAGGTGTGGTGGAGGAGGACGCGGCAGGGGAAGTCGTCAGAGGTTAGGAGCAGTACCCCCAAAAGTTTACTCTCAAATTATATAATGTGGAAATTGATGTAAAACAGTAATATGTCTATGTTCCTTAATTAAACAGTTTCTTTGTATCAGTATCCTCATCAACGGAGGAGACCCTATTTTCTTCGTTACAATAATATGCCTTAAAACGCTGTCTATTGCTTCCACTGTACATTACAAATATAGCCAGTGCAGTGGGACTGTACGTGACGCGTGCACCGGCATAAAACCTGTTCATATAAAAAATACCAGGGTCGTGGGCTGAGCCAGAAACTCTGGGTTCTGCAGAGCGAGTTTTCACTCCCACGTGAGTCTAGTTGCGGTGTGTGATAACAGACTCAACCGCCGATTTCTTGATGGACATTGTCGATAGCGTTAACACGACGCTTGTGTCTTTGTTCAAATATGAACCACCAACCGTGCATTGTTCCCTGATGCTCTCTTAGCGAAACGGGCCTAAAGAAAATAAATCATGTTATGGTTTTACTTCTTTAGTAAGGCAACCACGTAACTTAGTTCACTGACACAGGGGCGGATGCAGAAATTTCCTGAGGCGGGGGGGGGGGTGGTCAGGTGTTGGTCAGCGTACCGTAGGCTTAGGAACCGCCTCCCCTGTCCCTCGTTTCACGCCCTAAATTTTACACATGCACAAATCAAGAGGGGGGTCAGGACATCCGGACCCCCCCCCTCTAAATCCGCCCCTGCACTGACAAAGCAAAACACATTTCTGGCCTGACCGATTAATCTTCGCGGTATTGCGTGGACAGCTTGTTCGTTAATGAACAGGCAGTAGTGCAGAAGGTTGCTTAGATTATTAAAAGCTGGTATTGTTTGTTTCTTTATTTTTTCGGTGGACATACATCAGCCTGTGGGTGAAACTAGGTCTTTATCTTAAGATTATTGGAACCTCCGGAGTGTTTGGAAGTTGGTGAGACAAGAGGCCCTCGGCAATCTTCTCCTATCAACGAGTCTGTTCTCGGTGCGCAGTAATTAACGGGGTATGACGACCCGTCGTCTGACTGATCTTTCAAAATAGCTCTATGGAATCTGCCAACGACACGGAGCAGCGTCATGGCAGCGGATTGATCTGTGTCCTTGAACGCTCGTCCGGCTGTTATACGAGACAGCGCATCCGGCGCTTCGCCATCTGCCGAGAGATCGGCAGCGGGAAGCCTCTTATCCCTCTGCCCAGCTTCTAACCCTCTCCTATTTACAACCGTACAAGTCGGCTCAACTATATCAACCCGCCAACCCGATCCCCCAGCAGAAAGGAATCAGGTGGTCGTCCCGGTCACAAACTAGTTTTTTCATCGATCACAAGACTTGAAGAACTTTGTCTTGTTTTGTTTTTCCTTTGCGTGCCAAACCAACGCGTACCATCTGGGTGCGCCACGGGAAACGGACTGACGATCTTCTGGCGTGGAACCGAAATCTCAGCCGCGCTGCACACCTGTCTGCGTAGCGTCCCTCAGATGCGAGGAATAACTAAATCGACGGCAGTGATTAAAGTTCTGCGCCATTTGCGCCGAATGGCACCATCAACGTAAGTCTGCTACGTCTTGCAGCAAAGCACCATTTTCGATAAAGATTGCGCCGCACGTGTGCCGAGGTGTACTTCATTTTATTATTGGTCGTTCCTAATATTCCGAGAAGTAGAAGGCAACGAAAATGGTACAAATATGTATTGCACAGCGCTCCTATCCATTGTATATAGTTTATTTCATCTTAGGTCAAAGCACAATCGAAGGCTTAAACACATATGGTCACGAACACACGTACTAAAAGCTCAAGTCTAATCTCCGAGTTACTAGTTCTGTGCAGTGCAGGCGAAGGCAACGCCAGGCGAAGAGAGAAAGGACGAGCGTTCTAGGAATACGGGACGGGAGAGGAGGGCAATGGGAGCCGAGGGGAGAAAGGAAGAGCACTAGGAACGTTAGAGAGGAGAGGAGGTTTCTCTCCTTCTCCCCAGCCTTCCTAGTGCTTGCCCTTTCTCCACTCGCCTGGCGTTGCCTTCGCCTGTACTGCACGCAACTAGTGACACGGAGTATAGAGGCATTCGCAGCGCTTGATTAGTTTAGCCAATGGAAGAGCATCGAGCAAATAGACAACGAATACCAAGATGTCGCGCTTTTACGCTGCTTGATGGGTCCCATTGGCTCGTAGCGTCGCCTGCGCTTTGACTTACGGTGAAACGAAGTGTAGAGATTTCATCTTTAACCACGCTGGTCCCGTCATCGTCTCAATTTCCAGATGATGTTGGCGATGTGAGGAGCTAAAGGTCGCGAGAGAAATTTGCAAAAGAGTGGGTTATGGCGGCTGCCATAATAACAGACCCAGGGTCTTTCACACCTGATGATATCTCTTAATTATCGTGTCTGCCACATGCCTCCGTGGCGTGACTACAATGTACCGTGGCACTTGCGCCGCTCGGGGTCAACCTTTACGGCCTGACGCCAGCGCACGCACGTCGGGCTTCATCGCTTTGCACCCGAGTGCTAGGAGCAGCGGCTGATGTAGGGATGGCAGCGCGTGGGCCAGCGCGATTGGCTCGAAACTTATGCTCATTGCTATTACAGATCGATCTTCTTATGTCCTGACTGTAGGCTGACCTCTAATCTTAAAAATCTGGGCCGAGAACGGAGAAAAAACGCGGGTCTCTATTTGAATAAATACGGTAGTCAAGACAGTTCGCGCACAGCAGGCAATCGAAAGGGCAGCGAACTTCGACTCAACTCTAATTCGAAAGCCGCTAAAGCGCAGTGTCAATTATAAAGCTGAAATGTAGATTTCTTAAAATAATTGTGGGTGGTCGTTTTTGCACTTTATGATATTATAATACTGACTTCGGGGTTCATAAAACTTGGGCTTTTATTGAGAGACGTTCTGATTTTTGCCTGCATTTTACAGGAATTATTTTTACGGGCTCAATTAACTACTGAGTGTAAAACGAGGAAGAACAAAGAGGGGCTTTCTCTCCGCTGAAATGTTCCGCTGTGCTTAATTTTTCAGCCATTTTTTTTAATAGCCATTGTAAATGGAACCTACTCTAGACCTCAATCTTATTTCCCAAAAAGAAGGCTGTTTGTTCCTTTTGCTCCCCATCTATTCTTACCACAAAGGATAACAAGTCATATGCTTCAGTATCCAAACGGAGCCCTCAATCATTTTCAGATGTGAACTGATTTAGCGATGCAATCACATTTCTATTTCAGGGTAACGTGCAAACAGGTGTTGGCCTCCACTCCAAAAGCGTAAGTTGCAGCTCCAACCCCATATTTTGCCAGCTACAAATCCTGCTACAGAAGGTCCAATGCCGCTTTCATCGCTAAAACGGGGTTTTAGTAGTGGTGGCTACGGTGCCTTCAACGCGTCTCCGACTGCTGTGCTCACCACGTCCTAAAAAGCCGTCCCTCGGTTTCGGCCTGCATGACAACGTCATAGAAGTGTCATTTGTGTCATGTTGTCGTAGGCCGCAATCCTGGTGGTGCCACAGCAGCGATGGTATGCGTGGCAAACGCCCGTTCTGCTTTAGGTCGATCGCTCTCCTGCCCTACAGCCCACGGAAACTTCAGTAGCAAGGAGTTGAGACTCCGCGACGAGAGCGACACTCGCTTTCGCTCGTACTTCTTCGTGGGACTTCTAATACCAACCGCCAGGATTCCAACATACGACAACATGACAGGTCGGCTTCTGTGACGTCATTTGTTTTTACTTCGAAATCATTGTTGATGCAGGGCGGTAGAGGACGCTAAACACACCAGACCAAAACACGTTACGAACACCTTATGTGACTGCGTCTGTCCAGGAGATCACAGATGATGGTAACTGTACCATGTTTCGTTAGAACATTGATCACGCAATAAGAAAGTGGATCAAGGCTACTGACTTTCTCGAAACAAACTTATTTGGCAATAACTCTATGTCTTTTGGGTCCGTATGGGTACAGTATGTACACCACAGGACCACAACGTTAGCAGCTTGACCTTTGTGGCAGTTATGCTGGCAACTACGGGCAATGGCAGTGCCCTCCCCAGGCCTCTACATATATGCGGGTCTTTGCGTAAACTCTTTGCCTCGTACCTGCAAGCTGGCCTTGTTGCGTCCTGACTATTACATGGTGTCCGGAGTCGGATAAAAACCCACGCCCATGTTTGTGTAACTGTTGGTGTGCTGGCAACATGGACCATAACAGCGCCCTTGGTTGTCAGCACAACTGTTACAACCTTAGCAACAAGCCAGTAACGCTGTGCCCGGTTTTTATATGGTTAGCTCGACAATGCGACATAGCACTGAGCTGCATCCTACTTGCCATCTTACGGTCCCTCGGAGAAAGATTTATTTTATTTGATGGCAACCGGAGTTACATAATTCACTGGCACGTACAGTATAAATGTTTCTCGCCTCAATGTACGACCCTGGTGAAATGATTTATTGGTGGAGCGCTATAAAGGCAACTAACGTCCTGCATTTAGACCAGACTTAGAATGGCGGTGGGGTACCGCACACCATAAACGTATCATGAACTAACTATTTGAAGACATCTAGGGGCATAATTTCTTGGTCTCTCACTTCCCTTGTTCGTTCCAAAGGTATAGATGGTTCAGTCGGTAATGTTACGGCACACAGAACTCACAACACGCAACACAATTGTGCCTTTCGAAAGACTTAGTAGCCATGCAACTTAGGCTACAGGTCGCAGTGAGGGTCCTTAGCCGAAAAATCTAGCCAAAGATGATGGCTTTAAAATTGTGTAGTATTCACTAGCTATGTAAGTGATTCATGTGTACTCGTAGAACAGAAGTATGTATCTTATTTTTAGGGCTATAGCCCAAACCAAGTGTAGAGCCCACAAGAGTAAGTATCAGTCGAAACAAAAAAAAAAGATTTTCTTTTGATAGTCCGTCCCTAATGCAGGTCCGCATGTAAAAAAAAAATCGAATATCCCGTCTTTTTTGACAAATACCTACTTTATTAAAAACTTTCATGACCACAAATCACAATTAGCATACTCTGTGGTTCGCAAAATCCGTCATGTCTTGTCATATTAAATGATCTAAAAAAACATATGCTTGTATATAGTCCACATCTGTAGATAGTCCGCACCGCGTAAAATTTCAATTTTTAAACATGTGTAGTCTGCGTGCTATGGTCCGGAAAATGCGGTACGTTGTTATTTTCATGGTGCATCATGTTGTTCGCTTGGCAGCGAAGATACCGAACTGATGCCGCGCGGGTGTTGTTTTTTGAACGTGCCCATAGACGGTAGAAGTGTTCACAAAGTTTATAATGAACGCCAGATAGTGTTTATGTTGAGTGAAGTATTTATGCACGGTATTTCGGAATGTCAAATTCCAGAAATAAAATATTCGCTTTACGAAACTTTGTTGACGACACGCTCAGGCTACGGCCTAAGCTACAAATCTGCCGCTTGCAAAATATATACAGTGCCCCCCTCCACAAAAACAAACAAACAAAAACGCGGCGGCGCGAGTTTTTAGAACAACTCTAAATAGAACGCAATAAATAGAACGCATTTTGTGCATTAATAAGAAAGATAGGAAACGACCAGAAAGTCAAGCTGCAGTGGTCTAGTGGTTAGCACACCCGCTCCGACAGTGGGGGAGCCCAGAGTTGAAATCTTTCAGAAAATCGAAAATAAAACTTTTGAATCAGATAAAGTCAACCTCTGAAACTTCGGCATCTAGACCGGACCGTTAGCGCTGCATTAATTTGAACGAGGACTGAGGGTTGGATGTTGTTGCGTAATTTATTTTTTATATAATAAAAGAATGTATTTTTTGTTTTGTTTTTGGACACGTTGTATATGCAAGGAGTGACTCTCCAAATAGTTTGACTGAAATCGAACGCCGGTACTGTGTGGGCAGGTCTTTATTTATTTTAGGTCTGTTTGGTCTATTTGGTCGTAAACAGTCCACAGCGAGTAAGTTCATCATGTAACGAAGAAAATAAGGTACTTCTCTGTTGATGCAGATGCTGATATCAATAAACAACTATTTATCTATTGAAAACATGGACTGTTACATAATTCACTGGCACGTACAGTATAAATGTTTCTCGCCTCAATGTACGACCCTGGTGAGATGATTTATTGGTGGAGCGCTATAAAGGCAACTAACGTCCTGCATTTAGACCAGACTTAGAATGGCGGTGGGCTGCCGCACATCATAAACGTATCATGAACTAACTATTTGAAGACATCTAGGGGCATACTTTCTTGGTCTCTCACTTCCCTTGTTCGTTCCAAAGGTATAGATGGTTCAGTCGGTAATGTTACGGCACGTACAGAACTCACAACACGCAACACAATTGTGCCTTTCGAAAGACTTAATAGCCATGCAACTTAGGCTACAGGTCGCAGTGAGGGTCCTTAGCCGAAAAAATCTCGCCAAAGATGATGGCTTTAAAATTGTGTAGTCATTCACTTCATGCCGTATGTAAGCTGACTTCACTGTGTACTCGTAGAACAGAAGTATGTATCCTTATTTTTAGGGCTATAGCCCAAACCAAGTGTACAGCCCACAGAAGCAAATATCAGTTGAAACAAAAAAAAGATTTCCTTTGATAGTCCGTCCCTAATGCAGGTCCGCATGTAAAAAAAAGATGGAATATCCCGTCTTTTTTTTTTGACAAATACCTACTTTATTAAAAACTTTCATGACCATAAATCACAATTAGCATACTCTGTGATTCACAAAATCCGTCACGTCTTGTCATAATGAATGATCTAAAAAAAACATATGCTTGTATATAGTCCACATCTGTAGATAGTCCGCACCGCGTAAAATTTCAATTTTTAAACATGTGTAGTCTGCGTGCTATGGTCCGGAAAATGCGGTACGTTGTTATTTTCATGATGCATCATGTTGTTCGCTCGGCAGCGAAGATACCGAACTGATGCCGCGCGGGTGTTGTTTTTTGGACGTGCCCATAGACGGTAGAAGTGTTCACGAAGTTTGATAATGAACGCCAGATAGTGTTTATGTTGAGTGAAGTATTTATGCACGGTATTTCGGAATGTCAAATTCCAGAAATAAAATATTCGCTTTACGAAACTTTGTTGACGACACGCTCAGGCTACGGCCTAGGCCACAAATCTGCCGCTTGCAAAATATATACAGTGCCCCCCCCCTCCACAAAAAAACACAAACAAAAACGCGGCGGCGCGTGTTTTTGGAACAACTCTAAATAGAACGCAATAAATAGAACGCATTTTGTGCATTAATAAGAAAGATAGGAAACGACAGAAAGTCAAGCTGCAGTGGTCTAGTGGTTAGCACACCCGCCCCGACAGTGGAAGGGAGGCCCAGAGTTGAAGTCCTTCAGAAAATCGAAAATAAAACTTTTGAATCAGATAAAGTCAACCTCTGAAACTTCGGCATCTAGACCGGACCGTTAGCGCTGCATTTGAACGAGGACTGAGCGTTGGATGTTGTTGCGTAATTTATTTTTTATATATAAAAAAAAGAATCATTTTTTGTTTTGTTTTTGGACACGTTGTATATGCAAGGAGTGACTCTCCAAATAGTTTCACTGAAATCGAGCGCCGGTACTGTGTGGGCAGGTCTTTATTTATTTTGGGTCTGTTTGGTCTATTTGGTCGTAAACAGTCCACAGCGAGTAAGTTCATCATGTAACGAAGAAAATAAGGTACTTCTCTGTTGATGCAGATGCCGATATCAATAAGCAACTGTTTATCTAATAAACACAGGGAAATCACTCCGTTACATCAATTTGCACATTATATAAATATTTCTGGACGGAATACTTCTAACCTCAGGAAACTTTCCCTGTCGTCCCCCTCGAATCACACCTTCAGAGGGTGCCCCGACCACAGCCAAACTCGACAGACAAGGATCCACACAAAGGCGGGCGAGTGGCACTTCTCCACAGCCGTAAGGGGTCCCAAGTTTGCAAGGTAGCGGCCGGAAGACTCAACAGCCGAAGGGGATAGGACGCGCAGGTTGGCCTCCATATGCAGGGTAATGTTCAGGGCTCGGTATCCAGGAGCCAAGCCCTCTGCGGGCCTTTGGCGGCTGCTTATATTGATTGTAGCAGCACTCTGGAGCCACTTTGGCAATCCATCACAGACGGGTTTCTTAGAGCCAATCAAAAGTCTCGGACCCCAACGCAAATATGAACATCCCAAAAACAAGCGCGTACCACAAGACAGAACAGCATTCCGAACGAAGCTCACAAAAGCAGCCATAAACAATACAAGGCACATTCGTAGACAGAGGAGTTATACACGTAGCAAAACCTAACTCCGAAGTGGAGAACCCAAAAGCAGACATGCACAAGACAAAACATCCCCGAAGGCGGGGGTTCTATAAACTGGGTGTACCGTTACACCATGAAATCGCAAATATATTGATTGTGCTACTCTGAAAAAAGACGCGGACAGGAAGGCACACACGACGTTTCGGGTGGACGCCCTTCTTCAAGCGATAAACGGGAAAAATGGCAGGGAACAAGCAAGGGTCGTGCACGTACACAAAAATATGGGCAGGTACATTGGCCGGGAGGGAGGGAAGGCGAAACCGTTAGAAGACGGAGTACAACTTCTTCGCTTCTCATCTAATGCAGTAAAGTAACATAAAATTTTAAGTCGGGACGCGCAAGTGACACGGGATGTCGAACTTGCCTTATGGCGTCCTCCGCGAGAACACGACACCCAGAATGGTCCTCGAGGGTCTCCGGCCGCCACATCCACGACCACAACGGTTACGACGGTGGACGCGCGGTTCGCGATCAGTTCGAGGAAGCCCCCACTCCGGGTGTCGGGTGAAGCGTGTTAACTTCGGAGCCGTTTGTTTCAAAAAGATTAAGAAAAAGAAATGCAGTCTTGTTAACAGCAGTAGGGACAAGTTATTGCTAATCACTTTCAGTGTTAATTTATTTGCGTCCGATTCCACAAACCTGCCCAGTGCCGAAACCGCCTACGCGAGAAGGTTGTTCGCAAACCGGCACAAACACAAGAGCTACGCCTCCCCCCCCCCTTTCCTCAAAAAAAAAAAAGGAGGAAACGGGCATTGTGAAACATTTGGTAATCCCTCTCAAACAACCCCCCCCTTCCTTCCTTCCTTCTTCCGTCCTCCCCCCTCCCCTCCCCACCCCTCCCCTCCCCCCCCCCCCGCCCCACGGTCACGGTAACAGCCCTCCTGATGAAGAACGCTTTTGGGACTGGATATAAGTATTCTCACTATATACAACAGGATACAGGTTAAAGAAGCCGAAACGGCGAACTGAAGTAAATTAAAAATATATATATAGCGAGAGGAAAGAATGCACGAGAGCAAACGAGAAGGCTCCTAGAGATAACAGAAAGGCGACGGCAGAAAAGATATTCCTCCAAATCTACTACGTCATAGAAGAAGCGGCAACCCTGCTAGGGGGCGGCCATCCGCGGTTACGCCGTCAAAGTCCCGAGCGATCATGCACTCGCGCACCGCAGAGTGCCGACCATACGGCTGTGCAAGCGCGCCCGTCGCTTCAACTGCGCAACCACAGAACGGCCGAAAGAAAAAAAATAGTACGCGAAAGAAAGTTTAGTGTTGAGACCAATCAGGAATTCTGTTTTGAGGTTGAAGAAGGTTGAAGATAAGACGGTTTTCTTATCTCGCACATGGGAGGAGGGAAGCCTGATCTGATAACACAAACGCGCATGTTTAGCTCAGTATGGCCGGAGGTCGAGAAATGGTCAGCTACATGTGTGGATTGTTCTAAAGGAAGGTTTCCTGGTAATCTTCGGATGACGAGACGGCGGTGTTCACGGAATCGTTCGTGCAGCCGTCGGTCTGTCTCTCCGATGAACAAAATGTCAGGGCAGCTCGTGCAGGAAATAGCGCAGATGACATTGGCCGACTTGCAGGTCTGGTTGTCGGGAATTTTGAGTTTAAGCTGCTGTGGGGAGTCAAGGTGCTTGCAAATCGGGCATTTGGGAGCATTACAGGGCGTGGTTCCAGGTATGACGCCAACTTGGTCTGGGTTGTTTTTCGCCTTCAGGCTACTTTTGACAAGAAGAGTCATTCGAAGAAGAAATCATTTCGGTCATTTTGTTTTAAAGTCAACAAAGTTGCAGCATATGCGCCGCAGGCGGAGGAACAGTGAAAATAGAATGGAGTCTTTTTGAGATCGATGGTGGCAGGAGGAGTAGAGCAGGTAGCTGTGGGAGTCGGTGGGCGAAGGTTTCATGATAGACGGAGGTTTCAAAAAGGCCCTTGTCCACTGATATGAGGGGGTCCAGGAAAGTCACAGACTGCGAGACATGGTGTGAATTTTGAGAAGGGTGCGCTTCCGAGATGCTCTGAACAGAAGTTTGCGACGGTGCTGAGGGATCCAAATCCAAAATGTCGTCGATATAGCGGCCGTAGGAATCGGGGTGCGGATCGGGGAGGGAATCAAAGAGGCACATTTCCAGATACCCCCAAAGAGATTAGCGAAAGAAAAGTCCATCTTTGTGTCCATTGCAACCCTACATTTCTGACGGAGGAAAGAGTCGTCGAACTGGTAGGCGTTTAGGCTTAGCTGCCAGCTCTACAAGGCGGATAATGATGTGAGAGGGAGGGTCCAGATTTTGCCTCCGATCAAGAAAATGTTGCAGTGCCAGAAGGCCGTCCTGGTGGGGAATGACAGTGTAAACGAGAGGTAACATCCATGGTGAAGAAAACGGTGTCGGAGTTGGCGCCGCGTGAATGCATGAAGTTGTTGGAGGAGATGCGTGGTGTTATTCATATAGCTAGGCAAAGTCTGGACGATAGGCTGCAGGATAGAGTCCACAAAAGCGGATATATAGGCAGTAGGTCAAGAGATGGCAGAAACAATGGGGCGACTGGGGTGCCGACCTTGTGTATTTTTGGCAGAAGATAGAAAAATGAGGGTTGGGGAGGATCCACATTAGGGTGGCGGGCGAGAGAGGGCAACGCGTGGGTGTCAATAGCATGCTGAATTGTGGATTCAATTAATTCTTGGTACTGGTCGGTGGGGTCAGACGGAAGGGGTTCGTAGAAGCTGGAAACAAAGTTGGCGATGGGCTTCCTCCCTGTATGTCTTTCCGCCAGACCACTATCGCACCACCTTTATCGGTCGGTTTGATCACTATGTCGTTACGTTCTTGGAGGGAGCGGAGGGCAGTTTCTTCTTCACGGTTGATGTTGCGAGCGAAGGACACCAGAGACGGAGACGACTGTTGTTGGAGGTTGTGGCAAGCGCGCATGCTATTGTCTGTCTCAGGGTGCTTCGACACTGGGGAGTCCAGATACTAGGCTTGGGGTTGATAAGTTCAAAAAGTCTGCGCTTAAACCCAGAAGCAGAAGCTTCTTTAGAGGAGTGAGCATCCAGAAGAAGGTGTCGGAAGAAGTGCTCGGATTCCGTGCGAAAAGTAAAAGGGTAGAGCGAGAGCCTTCAGAAAGCAAGGAGCGCTCAGGTAAAGTAAGAGGTAGGTCCGTTCGGAATGGTCACCACTAGGATGTTCGGGGATTCAAATTCTCATGCAAACATTGATGGAGGAAAGGGCGAAGTTCGTTCGAATTTGGTCGTTTGCAGGTCCGAATAGAGAAAAGTATTCAGTGCCCGGATCTTATCAGTGATGATGCGGGGGTTTGTACGGAAAGGAGGACTGCCGAAGCCTTGCAGGGCGGCCCTTGCGCGTGCAAGCCCATCACAGAAGCTCAGCGTAGTGTTTCAGGGGGAATTTTAGATGCGCGTTTATTACCTGGAAGGCTGCTTTGTCGAGGATAGGGTCAAGTTGTTTCTTTAGGTGTGGGTAACGGAAGTGTAAACCGGTGCGAAGTCAGAAGCTCTTGGGAATCCATGACTCTATGTCTGAGACAACGCTTTAGGTCTGAAGACGCAGCATGGCAGAAGCTTTTGTGACTTTGAGGGTGAGCGTGAGCGCTTGGAACGCGAGATAAAACTGGTGGTGTGAAGTTCCATGGAAACCGGGAGGTGGACTGTTCAGTAGTAGGATAGAGCTCAGAAAACGAAGAAACAAGGAACGAAGGGAGCTGACACTCACATAGGACGAGGACATGGAGGGAGCAAGATAGCAGGAAGTATCCAAGAGAAGAGGGGCGCTGCCGAGCACAATGAAGCTTAAACACTAAATCGCCAATATATGGTTATGCTATTCGAAAAAAGACGTGGACAGGAAGGTATAGACGACGTTTCGGGCGGACGCCGTTCTTCATGTGATAGACGTGAAAAACGGCAAGGAACAAGCAAGGGTCGTACACATCACAAAAATAGGGGTAGGTACATTGGCCGAGAGGGAGGGGAAGGCGAAACAGTTAGAAGACGGAGTACAACTTCTACACTCGTCATCTATTGCAGTAACTAACAAACAAACAAATGCCGGGACGTGAAGTGACGCGTTTTTTTTCTATTAGTTCCTTCCCTATAGGACGATATACTTTAGAAAAGAGTGGACAGTTCATGACTTGCTGTGTGGGTCCCTGTACGTTTTAGTCACTATTGTCGTCTGCACTGTAATACACATCAGTATCACTGTTTGAGGTGGCGGTTCCGACACAGATCCTGAAGTGTCGGCCGGAGCAGCCCGCCTATCAATCGGAGTGATGTTTCCTCCTTCGGCAAGTGAATCCTGGTCACGAGCACCTTCTTCGGCGCTCTCATTGTCCCAGTCATGAACGTCGTCCTCATATTTACGTCGGGCGTGGTAGTGTTTTAGGCGCACCACGTTTACAATGTCACTTTTCTATCCATTTCGGTCTTCAATCTCCCAGGTGTTTTCCGCAGTTTGTTGAGCCGATAAGGTCCGTGGCATCGATGCAGAAGTTTAGTTGTTCGATTCTTCACCCTTGTTGGCGACCTTACGTAGACCAAGTCACCGGTCTGGAAAGTCTGCTCACGCCGCCTGCTGTCGTAACGGTTCTTGTTTTTTGCCTTGGCTGCCCTCTCACGTGCATCGACAATCTATAGGGCAAGTTTCAAGCTACATTGAGCTACGTTCCTTTCTAGACACACAGTGACAGTGCATAGCGATGGCTAGTGAGCACGTGGCATCCAGGTCACGCTTTTTATTCATGTTTGTTTGTTGTTACAATACAGTATTTATACTCGCTGTTAGAACGAATAAACTTCAGTTGTAAGTCAGCGCCTTGTTCGTCTACCTTCTTGTTCTTGTCCGTGTCCTTGCGCTGTTTTAATCTTTAAACAAATATGAGCTTGCGACAGTATATGCGGCATCCCTAAAATATTTTAACCACCCATTACTGCGGTTTTCTAGACTAAGTGCTAAAAACATAGGTATATGGGGTACGTAGCGCCGACTCCTTGAAAGTACCTCGTCCTAGAACATGCTATGGGCGTCAAATGGTACAGTATACACTGCTAACCGTACTAAACTTTTTAAAAGAGCAAAAAGTTTGTATTTATGCACTTAAGAAGAAAACAATACGCAAAATGTGCACCTCTATTTTTAAAACTTTTCTCCTACATGGCACTGCCTGTATCTTTCCGTCTTTAAAATGTTGTGTTGACTTTTTCCCGTGCCGATCTGCCGTTAGGGAGCAGAAGCTTCGTCAAGCTGCACCTTTTTGCAGCTTTTCTTTCCCTGTGTCTGTCACCCATTTGTAAGATTGGAGTAAATAAATGAATTGAATTGATGCGTCTGTGTGAATCTCGGTTGGTTTGGACGGGTCGAATTGACCGAGAACAGGGGCGTTCTTTAGCTTAGACTTTAAAGGTAAACATTGTCTGGTCACATTCTTCACTCCACAAGAAGGTGGCATGCTTTTTGGTGAGGTCGGTCAGATGTCGAGCCATTTTTGAAGAGTCTTGAATGAACCGGCGGTAACAGTTACAAATACCCAGAAAGCTTTAAACTTGCTTTTTGCTCTGGGTTGTCGAAAAATATTGAACTGCGACTACTTTCTCGGGGTCTGGCCGTGTGTCAGAGCCAATATAGCATGTGTCCAAGTTACTTAATTATCTCGGCGCTGGCGGGCATACATTTCTTAGGATTTAGCCTTAAGTTGGAGTTGTGCAGGGCCTCAAAAACTCTGGTCAGGTCACCAACATGACAGGAGAGAGTTAGATTGCAATTTCGTCAACATAGGCCAGACATAACTTCCACAGGAGGCCGCTGAGAGCCTTGTTGATCATCCTAAAAAAGGTTGAGGGCGTGTTGCACAATCCAAAGGGAACGACGTTAAATTCGTAGAATTCGGGGCCACAAGTGAAGGCGGTTTTGGGCTTGTCTTCCTTTATTTCCACCTGCCTGTACCCAGACGTCAGGTCAAGTGTTGTAAAATAGGTTGCTCCCCAAAGAACGTTTAGAATGTCGTCTATTCGGAGGAGCGGGTGGACGTCTTTCTTGGTCGCTGCATTTACTCTTCTGAAGTCAACACAAAATCGCCAGCCTCCGTGCGGCTTCTGCACGAGCGCTACAGGTGATGACCATGGGCTATGTGATTCCCCGATAACTTTAACCCGGAGCATCTCCTTGACTTGATCCTCACCCACTTGTCTCTCAAAGGGTGACTGCCGGTAAGGGTACTGCTGAATTGGCATCGCATCGCCGGTCTCGATCGCACGCTCCGTCAGATGAAAACGCAGAATGGGGTTGTCTTCTCCCGTGAATAGGTGGCGGAATTTCCGAATAACTTCGAGGAGCTCGTGTTTTTCTTCTAATCAAAGGTGTGAACCGGGCTCGACATGAAAATCGCCGGCCTCATGGTTTGTCTGAGGAACGGTAACCCCAACCTGAGCATCCATTATCGACGAAGCCCATCCGATCTTCGAGTCCCTGTGGATAATTATGCTGGTCATTGTTGGGTTAGCAACTCTAATGGAGCCCACCCCAGTCTGTACATCTGTGATCGTGCGTGCTACCTGAAGTCCGCTTTTCAATTTGGGGTTCGGTTAGACCACATGCACGCCCTCATTACGAATGGTCACGGGAAGGGCGATTTCAAAGCGGAGCTGAACGTTAACTTGATTTGGACTTCGCCCCGGCACGTGCTGGTTGTCGGTGTGATTTGTGGCTTTTTCAAATTCCAGTGGATATGCTTCATCTAGAATGTGAAGCTTTTTTATGGAAATCTATGAGAAGCTGCGCCTTTTGGCAGAGCGACAGTCCTCCCAAAATTTCATATTGACAGTCACTTAGGACCAGGAAAGTCTCCTCGATTCTTGACCCCCCCCCCCCCCTAAACTGCGCCAATACCTTTGATAAAAAGGTGAGGAGAACTCACTGTTTTGAGCTCTTCGTTTTGGAGGCGAAGTCTGCCGACAGTGCCCGAAACGATGTTGAAAGCCGATCCCGTATCGACAACGAAGGAAGTCTCCACGTGTTCAACTCTAACCGGCACAGTCAACAGTTGGTTTCTCCACAGCGTTGAGACGCCAGGGCCAGACCCGCCACCTAAGTCCAGCCGTTGGCGTTTCCCGCTAATCGGTGGGAGGTCGTCATGTTAATACCCCTTCGGTTGTCGTCGTTCTCTCGTGCGTAGCACTGTCGGGCGATATGCCCACTTTTTTGGCAGTATGAGAAGAGTGGTCGTCCGTCATCCGTTTGCACTGTTCTTAGCGGCCATGACTTGAGGCCGCAGGCGACCTTACCCTCAATGCTCCTCAGCCGGTCCTGCAGAATCTGCAGAGACGTCATGATGGTTTCTTGCTGCGGGTCTGAAGAATGCACTCGAGGAACCGCGGTCAGGTATGCTGCGTAGCGGCCAGGTATGCTGGAAGCACATAGGACCTCGGACCGACGGTGAGGCTCTGCACCGCCATTGTGTTAGAAATCTGACTAGCAAGCAGCAGACCGGCAGGAGGTGTCATCGGGTAATGAGCTTGCAGAGCCGAAGGTGCAGTGGCATTAGCTTGGGAGGAACAGGTGATAGTCCAAATGGGCTATGACATCATGCTGACCTGGTTTAATCTCAGCAGGGTCTGAAGGAAGTCTGCGCACGCCGGGGGTTGGCCAGGATCACCTTCTCAATTACCTCCGATCGCAGACTACGCAGGTGTCGGAGTCAGTCCTCCTCCTTCACTGTCAAGTCGACTCTGGCGCACAGCTGTAGAACGCCATACTACAATTGTTCGGGCGATTCAAAGGGAAGTTGTCCACTATTGCGGAGTCGAAGGTGGGCGAACTCGACTGCGTGACTGCTCCCGAACGACCCCTTCATAAGGACCTTCCACTTGTACCACGTGGCAGATGCCTTCGTCAAAATTTGCGTGGTGTACCATTTTCCGGCGTCACCATCCAGGGCCAAGTACAGGTATTTTACTTTTACCTCATTGTCCCAATCATTCAGCGACGCGACGTGGTCGTAGCACGTGATCCACTCCGCAACAGATTCCTCTGGCGACCCCTTGAATATCGGAAATCCGATGAGTGGCCGAGTTGGTGTTTGGGCCATCTTCCCAGTGTCACTCGGCGAATCCGATTGGCTCCTCAGGATGCGTGCTGGTTTCATAGCTGGAATCTTACATCGAGGAGCTCGTCGAGCCATGTGCCCCGGAAGCAGCTGTCGGACGGTCTCAGACACGATCGTTTGGGGATCCCCAGGGATTCGGCGCTGGTCAAGATACGAAGTCGCAGAAATCTCTTCTTACTCAAGGTACAGACCACTGTCGATTTCTCTGCATATGGTGTCATTGCGGTTGATTGTTACCCCGCACCTCCACCACTTTTGCCGCGTAGTAATTGGGGTCTTTACACATCATCGTTCGATTAGTCCAAATAAAGGTTTATTACCCAACTGACATAAAGTGAAGTCTTAGAATACACACTTAAGAAACTACACTTTTGGGGGAATACTTCTAATCTCGGGAAACTTTCCCTGCCGTTCTCCTCGATCACACCTCCAGCGGGTGCCCTGACCACAGCCAAACCCGACAAACAAGGACCCATACAAAGGCGGGCGAGCCGAACTCTTCCACAGCCGTAACGGGTCCCAAGTTTGCAAGTTAGCAGGTGGAAGACTCCACAGCCGAAGGGGATCGGATGTGTAGGTTGGCCTCTTTATGCAGGGAGATGCTCAAGGCATAGTATCTAAGAGCCAAAACCTCTGCGGGATGGATGGCGGCTGCTTATATCAAGTTTAGCAGCATTCTGGAGCCACTTTGGCAACCAAACACAGAAGGTTTTCTTTGAGCCAATCAAAAGACTCGGAGTCCAAAGCAAATATAAACATCCCAAAAGCAAGCGTATACACAAGACAGAACACATTCCAAACGAAGCTCACAACAGCAGCAATAAACAATACAAGGCGCATTCGTAGACAGAGAAGTTATACAGGGAGCAAAACCGCCTCCGAAGTGGAGATCCCAAAAGCAGACATGCACAAGACAAAACGTATCCGACGCGGGGTTCTGTAAACTAAGTGTACCGTTACAGCGTTCACGTTCACCCCCATTTGGGGCCTCCCGACTCCGGCAGAAGTCATGAGCCGCGCCGATGAGACGAACGATAAAAACATAAAGTAAAGCTAGATTAAACACTCGCGCTTGCAAAACTTCATGACAATATCAAGCTGCCAGTTGAGACTTCGACAACGTTGCACTCGCGATTTCTATCTAGTCTAAATTTATTTTATGACGTCGTATAATGTTAATGTCTTAGGAAACTCATCTCACTAAAGCACTTGAGAGACATCAGGCATGTGCTTACGGGAACAATATGAGGCGCTTCGAAAAACGCGCGCAGCGCCTCTAGCGACGTTACTGGCGTTCGACCGTGAGGCGTGTTCAGCAGCCTGCAGCGTCTTGCAAATGCAAGACACGCGGCGAAACGTGACGAAAGACGCGAATACAACGCGTTCGCCAATGCGTGGAGGGACGAGCGGAGCGAAGAATCGAAGCAAAGCACTGGTACGCGCGTCACATTATTTCAAGATGGCGGCGCCCATGCGTGAAAAGGTCCATAGCTGTTAGACTGTCGGCCTCATCAAATGACTCTCAAGACCCCCAGAGTAAGAGGGCCTGGACGAAACTAGGAAACATCGATTGTTTGTCTTCGCACGTGGGAGGAGGGGACTCTTTGAAGTAACCCGATGCTGACAGCACGAGATGACAGGAAATAAACAAAGAAGCAGCGTCGGCCGACATGGAGGCGAAGCACCGCCCAAAGCTAAGAGCTCGAGCCAGAATAAGCTCTTTCACGTGCTCTACAGCAAGGAAAAGGAAGAGCGTCGTGGGACGAAATGACCCCATGTCACCTCCCTAAGAAAGGCACGCACATAGAATAAAAACCCTATACGGAGAGGCTGAGGGAGAGGAGGAAATGAGAGTGCATGCGGACGTCTGAACTTTGAGCTCTGATTGGAAGGATTAGTGGGTTGACGCAAAGGCTAGCAGCCTTTGTCTCTGGCCACTGTCTCCACCCAGTGAGAGCCAACAAAAGCGTCGTCTGCTCCTCACGCACGGCCGGGAACTCGAACGTCGAACGCCGGCGTTTGAACGCTAGGCCCTGCGCCAGAAACCGACGACGCTCTTGTTTACTTCGAGACGACGGGAAAAGACAAATGCACCTAGTCCTTGAGTCTACCCACTATCTTACCAATCAGAGCTCGGCGCTCTGATGTCCCCGCGCACTCTCCTCTCCTCCCCTTTCTCAGCTTCTCTCCGTACAGAACAAGGACACAGAGCTGCGTATAGGGTTCGTTCAGGAGTAACCGGTAACAAAATGCTAGCGTAGCACAGTTTACGACGCCTCAATAGGTATAGCACTGGCCGCAATTACTACCACCGCTGATTTTGAAGCAGGGATGCTTACAGTTTCCTGGATCATCTTGGACTGGGGATTCTCGATGGCATCCTGGCTGCAGCCGCTGTCCACAAGCAGCTTCTCAGGGGCACATCGTTCCAAACCCCGAGGGAAGTCCTGGTTCAGACAACGAGAAAATGTCAGTGCCAGGTCCAAACACTGATTCCCATCTCAACTGTCAATGCGCAGAGCAAGTCGTCTGCTACTTGCGCAGGAGTTACGGTGACGTCAGAACGACGCCGAGCTCTGATTGGCTTTGATGGAAAGGATAGTGGGTAGACCTCAATGCTAGATGCCTCGAGGTCTACCCACTATTTTTTTTTCAATCAGCCTATAAGAGCAAAGCGTTCTGACATCATCGCAGCCCCTGTGCAAGGAGCAGACGAACTTGCGCTCTGCAACGACACTTTTCAGAAGTGCGCGCCACCTAGTACCTGCTTCGCCAATTATAGAGTCCGCTGCTATTTAGGCACGTATACTCTGAGCACGCATTGGACGCGAGTGCTACGTCAGCGTTCGGCGAGGACTCGGGATCCAATCACACGTTTTGTGCCGAAGAAAATGCGTACGGCAGTGTTGCTCGATGAACTTTTCAAAATCGTCTATTGTCGGTTCCGCGTGAAACCACGGAGCCACTATATTGCCAGTTCCAGAATAGAATCATTGACGATGCTTCACGACGTGCTTCTAAAACTGCATCTGAAACAACCTCTCCGGCCGGGCGTTCGCAAGACACGCCCAGTCGTTCTCATTCTGTGAATGGCTATACAGGTACAAACTGAGGGAGAGGGGAGACGAGAGCGCGCGGGGACATCGGAACAGCGAGCTCTGGTTGAAAGGATTAGTGAGCGGACACAAGGCTAGCTGCCTTTGTTTCTACTCCCTCTTCAAACGCGTTCGAACGCCGAACGCCAGCGTCTGGCATTCAGCGTTCGAGAACGAGTTGGAATGACTAGTGAGTGTCCACTCACTACTCATTCCAACCAGAGCTCGATGTTCCGACGTCCCCGTGCGCTATAAAATGATGGTACTCTGTTTCACGGCATTGTGGCTTGTGGCCTCACGGCGGCCGTAATGCTCCGCACAATGCGGTACATCAGAGGCGAACAAATTTGCTCATCGCGCGAAATTTGTGTCACACGTATTTGACCCCTTTTTCAGTGCTTCCTCAACGTAGGTTGAGGATCTAAAATTTACAGCGCAGCGCACCGTGTGCCGGAGCGAACGCTATGGGGTGATTGCTGCACACCTGTTGGGTGCACCAGGCGCACTGCGGCTGGCGAAGGCATTCTCCGCAGCTGGAACCGCTAGACGAGCACGGGTTGGAGCGCAGACTCTCGGGTGCCGGAGGACTCTGGACGGGCGAGGACCCCGTGTCCAGGGCGCAGCAGGAACGCCACACCAGGACCCCGAGCACAGGGAGCAGGAGCCGCGATGCAGACATCGGCTGCGCCTGCGTGGAACATATATGCGGCCTCTCGTAAATGACGAGTAGGATTTGGTTTGTTAGTTATAGTTACCATCATCATGTACCCACATAGCTGGCAGGCCTTATAGGAATACACATTCAGAAAGAGAGAGAGAGAAAGAAAAAAAAATACAACGGGAGTACTATATACCAGAGCTCATTAGAGATACACTTTTCTTAAAGAAACCATCAAATGATTGTCCAGCTTTTTCCAAATGAAGACCCTAATTCATCTTCAATGTTTGTAGAACCCGGAGCAGAAGTCTGTTTTCGTTTTAAAGCCTTCAGTGTTGCGCAAAAAAACAAAAGATGAAAACTCACGTTTACTTTCCTCCTCGACTCGACCGGACTCGGCCACCAACATGTGAAATCACGTGGCCGTGACGTAAAGTAGGCCTTTCTACCGGAAACGGAAGCTCTCCCAACCGAGCGAGGGATCCGCGTTGAACACGACCACAGCGTCCCATGGAAGTGTGCGCTTGTCAACAATCAGTCTGTCGAAAAATATTTGAATTCAAGTTCGTGGCCAGCGAGTGCCTTGACGACGCATTTCATCGCTTGCGAATGGCAAGTTCCATGGTTTGCTCAAGAAGGACGGTGCAAGCTTGGAGTCATCGTGCCGGTGCCCAAGCACTTCACGACCGCGTGATTTCTCATTTCGCCTTTGAGTTGAGGAGGAAAGCTAAGAAGGAAGAGTTGAAAATTATAGCAGGCTCAACGCGAGCAAAAAGCGGCGCTCTTCTGAGCAAATCACAGCGAGCTTTCTTTCTACCTTCCTCTTCGTTCGTGGGTTACGTAATATTTTATTACAAGCACATCAAGATGCAAAAGGTGCACATAAAAAGCTAATGAGGCTTTATCACTAAATAAATAAATAAAAGAAAAAACTTGTGAATGAAACAGTACTTAAAAGAATAAATTCGCCATAATTCTTTCTTCTGCATTTTTTTCAGTGATTGGACAGATTTATCGATCAATCTTTCATGTTTAAAAATAAATCTAGTTATAAGTTTATAAATTATCACTTTTTTTTTCTCGCTAGAGTGATTTAGATCTAATAATTCTGTTTTAAATCAAAAATACCTAATTTTAATCAGAGAAATTTGATTTTTTTTTTCGAAATAAATAATTACCTTTTTCTACCCTGCTGCGGACGCGTCGGAACCACTGTGTTCAAAGCATAGTTTGCTTCATAAAGTTATTGCAATAAACGCTAGAGGCTCAGCTGGCGCTAGTGTGCTGTTGCATTTTGAAGCAGACAGCAAGCAGTCAGAAGTTGACTTCCGGTAATGCATTTCTATGGGAAAAAGTAAGTGCATTTTCCCTCTGCGCTCGATTATAAGAGCAAATATCACGAATAATTTGTACGTACTAGGCACATTGGAACATTTCTCAGTCACGCAGACGAAATAAATGGTCAGTTACGGCGTTTTTCATTCAAATTCGTCGCACTAAAAACGGTGCTAAAACGGCTTCGTACGTGTATTTATGTGCACTGTCGGACACTGTTAGCGCGAACATGGCGTCGACGCATTCCAGCATGTGGGATATACGTGCCAAACGAGCGAAGGACATGTGGAACACCAAGAGAGACGGCAAGAACAACGCAGTAACACTGAACAAGTAACTCCTTGTGCACGCAGACGATCAAATTAAATTGAAAGAATAAATAATTACTGCTTTATTCTTTCTGCTCATGAATATATGTGCGAAGATGCTTGTTCTGGGCTCAAATCATCACCCACACGCTCCAAATCTTTGCAAATAGGGGAAGCCAGATAGCACGGTGCCCGATAAAAACTGCCCGACATAAAAAATAATAAAAATGACACACTTTTCGTAGCCCACGTAGCTTTATTTTTTACATTCGAATGTTTTTAAACCGATCGTAAAGATGCACGAATGAGTTATTTTCCTAGAGTGACAGGACGGGCATATTAGCAAATATATAAGCGCCACCGGAATGCTAGCGAACCTTGAACACACTCTACATTCCTTTCGATCGTTAGTTGGCTTAGAATCGTCGCTCGTTTTCACGTACCTTCCTTGAAACAGAGGTTTGGGCCGGAAATAGAGCGAAGTTTAACATCGTTCAGTGGTAAAGAAAACTGCTGTAACTAAAGCAATTACACTTTCACAATACCAATAAAGGTACATGCTATCCGGTACAACCGAAATGACAAAAGTTATTCATGTTATTTTCCTGCGAAAAGACAAAATTCACGCGCGTTTTCCCATAGGAATACACAGGGAGGCTGGAAATGTAGACTGCATGCTGTCTGCTTCAATTTGCAACCGGAAGTCCCGTGGACACTAGCGCCAGCTGAGCCTCTAGCGTTTATTGTATTAACTTTATGGTTTGCTTCATACATTTGTATGACTCGAACATGTCTGCTGACAGTTCCCGTATGATCGCGCAGTCTTGTGCACGCTACTCTAAAAAAAGTAATCCATTACAAATACAATTAGTCTTGCTTGAAAAGTATTGAATTACATTACTTGATTACTCGAGGAGAAAAGTAATTGAGCGTTACTTGAGAAAGTAACCGTTACGTTCTCCATTAGTTCAGAGAGCCACTAAATGAGCTGCGCTTAGAGTATCGGCACTCCGTTCCCCGACATTGTTGTGGGCGCCACCATTTTGGTGCTTCTTCAGAGCAGACGCAACTGCCGCTCGTCATGATTCAAAAGTGCGCCTTCCTCAGCATTAGATTCGGTGTTAGCAAGCTCATGTAATATTGCTTTGCTTTGTCGCGACCTGTTTAAACATTTGTGGAGGTCAGAAAAGCGTTTCCTGTGATTTCAGATGAAGCTTCAGATAACTGGAAACCATGATTTTAAGCCACAATATTTCCAAGTGTCGTTACTCTGAAGCGCAGGTTATTTAGTGGCGCTACTTCAGACTTTCAAAACGACAGTTTTTTTTTATTTTTCCGGTTTGGAAGCAACAGGTTTTTCGTGCTGCTCATGCCGAACTAATTCGCAACTTTAACGCCCTATAGACGGCGGGACAGTAGTGGCAAGATGGCGGAAGAAACGGGGATACATTCTCCAGGATTACCCGTGCGCCTACTCACTGACGCTGGTCAGTGTCCTAACATTAATTGATTCGGCTCCAAAGAAGGCGAAGCGGTCAGGGCAGGACCATAATTGCCACGCGCGTCGACGACCGAGCGCGTGCGTGGCCGAATGGCTACCGCGTGCTTGGCTTTCGCGCGAAGGCCCCAGGTTCGATTCCAGCGTTCTCGTACGTTCGAGAACCTCGTGGCGTGATTAGAGTTACGAATGTTCTACGCGAAGGAATGTTCTACGCCGAATGTTCCAGAAACCCACGCGGGTATAGACCTTTCCAATGTTTACAAAATCACAGTCCCGCGTGCGATCTTCACAGCCCAGCACGTGCGTGTTCGTCGCTTAGGAAAGCGAGCAAAGCACGCGCCATATTCACGAACACTCAAAATGGCACTGGCCACACGGTCTCTTTTGGACTCCAGCGAAGTCGATGCCGCGTAGCGGCAACGCCGAGAAGCTCAAGAGAGGAGGTCGTTTCGACTCTGTCGTCTGCTATCGCTGCTTGGTTCTCGTAGGAAGCATAGAAACAAACATCGTTTCCAGTAATTATGTTTATGCTTCCGCCGTGTCATTCCTTACGCACTGACTAGAAGAAGGTTTCTACCGTCGAAAAATCACTTTGCTTTTGTATGTAACACCAATTTTACTCTGCAGTACAAGAAATTTATGGTGGTCCGCGTGCTGAAAGAGGAAAACGACCTCCTTTCGTCCGCCATTTTGCCTGACCAGCGCGCCCCCCATAGTTCGCTGGAGTCGCGATTTCGGGATCAGTCTCGCCCCAGCGCTGGATCCTGCTGTTTCGCCGCCATCGACGCCTGCGACGCTATAGCCTTCTTCTATTTTGTTTTGGGCACGAGTTCGCCACCATTAAACGTTAAGTTTCCTTCGGTCATTCATCGCGTCATCAACTGTCATTCGTGACAATATGACAAGTAACAAAAATGTTGACGTGCGATCAATTTCTTTTTTAAGTTGCGAAGTGGAAAACAATTGTTTATATATGAACGCACTCGTGTTCTCCATTAAAACTGCACGATTCACGATCACGCCGACCAGAACCATGCCCTAACATCAGCACCAAGGCCGACGATTCCTGCCACCCGTTTCCACCGCCGTCCCCGCTCCTCTGGTTCTTCGTTCGTCCGCGAGAGGGCGAGCGGCGGGCGGGCTCGAGTTGCGGGTAAAACTGCTTACGCTCTTAATCCACCGATTTCGCTAAACCATCTTCCTGTCGAAGACTCGGTTCGAAGATTCCTGGTTAGGAAACGTTGTAGGTACAAAATGGACGGCATGAGAAAGGCGAGGGGAATAGTTTAATGGTCACGAGTAATTATAGTACACTTTCAAAAGTCGTCAAAGCACTCGTGCGATTCCTTCGCAATAAACGTATCCAAATGACTACGAAGTTACTCTAAAAAACAATCGATTACAAGTAATTTGATTACTTGTAATGGGTACCGTGTAATGTGACAGGACAGCAGTACATGGCAGAAACGCGCATCAGACAGCGTCTGCTGACTGTTTTGTACGACGTATTAGCAGTTCGAGGGCGGCTTTACGACCTACGAGAGGCGTCGTGGTGCCTTTCAAAACTTGGGACATATTTAGTGTTCGTGAAACGTGAGAAAATCGCGGTACATCACTCCGACGCGCGAGTCCCTTTTCAAAAGACCGCGCCGTCGCCGGTCCGCCATTTCTCGATCACGTGATCTGAGCGTTTATTGGACACCAGGGCTGCGTCAGAGTTCGGCGACGACTTGGATCCAATCACGCGCTTCGTGGCTCAAGAAATGGCGACCACCAATGTTGCTCGGTGGACTTTTGAAAAAGCGTCCATTCTAGTTTCGCAAAACGGCGTGTACTATAGGGGGTATTCACTGGCCGCCATATTTGAGGTCACTGTTTAGAGCGCATGCTCAGAACGAGCTCACATTAATAGGCTGCCAAGACCGGCAATCTTGATGGTGCGGGGTGCACGTTGCAAAAGAACTGTGGAAGCTAGCCATCAGCCAGTGTTGGGTAAAGTACATATAAAAGGTACTTCAAGTAAAGTACAAAGTAAATGAGACATGATGTACTTCAAGTAAAGTAAAAAGTACACTGGGTGCAATGTACTTGAAGTAAAGTACTATAAATACAATGTACTTTAAAAGCAAAGTACAAGTATTTTAACACAATCTTTCATGATGTCCTTTAATTCCTCTATACAGTGATTTTGAACTGGTATGCATTGCCCAGGTCAAGTGGCCACAGAGTAGTTATTTTCAGGAATGGAGCCAAATTCGGAAGTCTGTTCTGAATTTGGCACCGCTTGCACTGGAATATTGCACCCAAGGGGGTTAAATGTACTAGGAGAGAGCATAACGTCAGCGCTGTAGCTTCGGTAAGCAATCCTCTAGCTCATAGAGGAGTGTCCTCTCTTTAATTAAAAAAACAGTGAGTGTGAAAGCGAGCTGGTGATAATTAATCATAATGTGACACCTGAGATTGGGGTGCGAAAAAATTAAGGAACTTTCAAGTCGAAGGAAAAGAAAAAAGAGAATGTCTCAAAACATTGTGACGTTCTCCTCTGTTGTCGTTTTCTTGGACTTGAACGTGTAATTGTTCCGCACCATAGTTTCAGGTGCTAGATTATGATTCATTTTGCTCTCTTAATATTTTAAACCTCCTCGCTTGCGCTGACCGACCGAGAAGTAGCCCGAGTTCAAAAAGCTACGGGGAAGCCGCCACCAGAACAAGCGGAGCGATGCGTCGTCTGCTCACGTCTCTGGTGAAAGTAGAATATCCCACCCAGTATTTCTTCGGAGTTCACAAAGCATCATTTCGTGACACAAATTTAACAAAACCAAATTTGGAGAATGTACTTTGAAGTCGGAAATTGTACTTTCCTCGGAAAGTACCAGAACAAAATACTTCAAGTAAAGTACAAGTACATACTCAGAGAATGTACTTCAAGTAAAGTACAAGTTTCCTAAACCTACTTGAAGTAGTACTTTAAGTACAATGTACTTGAAGTACTTCCCAACACTGCCATCAGCACGTGCTGAGCAATAGCGCACACAGATATGGCCGCCAGTGAATACACCCTATACTATTAAGTTCGCAGATTCTCTTTTCGTATCTCGAAAGCGTCAGAAAGAATTCTTATCCCGAAGTCGAGCGTCCGCAATCTGGGGAACGCGATTGTCACAGCGCGGTATCACCGCCGCTGAACGCTCCCATCCCATTGCGGGACTTTGAAACAAATAAAAAAATACGTTTTCTTTTTTGTTTGTTTTTAATGAACATCACGTACATTTTAGTCTTTCTTCAAATTGACAAGGCAGTAAAATGGATCAGTTTTGACAATCGGTTCCTGTTAGTGTGACCTTTAAATGTAATCATTATAGCGCCATTCTCGAGGGCAAGGCCACTGGATCTCCCGCTCCAGCTCATTTCTATCCCCGTGCTTGTTGCATGCAAATTTAGAGAATTTCGAAAGAATCTAGAGAATTTAGAGAATTTCAAAATTTTGGAGAATGGAAAGAATCTAGAAAAAAAACATTTTAGAATAGCGCGCTTTACCCCTAGGGGATCTCAAAACAGCTTGGGGCGCAGCATTGCGCATGCCCGGAACGTCTGTGCGACGGCCCGAGCTGCTCAGTGCTATCAACGCGTCGAGTTCTAAAACTCTACACTAGTATCTATTCACCTGGGTATAAAGAATGGCCGCGCGTGACGTGCAACAGTGCACGATCCCACTCAAGCACCTGGCGTATACTCTGTTAGACCTACCGCTCATTTCGTTTTGCATCTCACTTTGCGTTTTTGTTTGCTTCCTTTGGTAGTTTTACTTCGGCACACGCCCGAAGCGGGGTAAAAGTAAATCGACTCGTCGTTTTGAGACTCGTCGGCGCGATGTTTATCGGCTCCACAAAGCACTCGCAAGTGGGGGGAGACGGTCTCCAGCTGTGGAGATGGGTCGGAAAACGTGAAAATTGGACGTACGGCGTTTACCCCCTTCACCACCCGTCCTGCAAAGTCCTTCCCCTCCCTGACCTTCCTTTCCACTGCTCGTTATACTTCGTCTCACCTCACGATGGCCCGCAGCGGAAGGTACACGAGCCATCCGAGCCAATCAAAACGCAGGGCGAGTGTCACGTGCCCTCTCCACGGGGCCAAGGGGGCGCGGGGCGCCAGGCCACATGCCACGCTTGCAGCCTCTCATTGGCTGTCATGGCTCGTAGTGTCCGCTGCGGCGGTCTACCGGGAAGTAAAACGGAGAAGAGTACAAACGGTGGCCCGGGGGTGGATGGCAAAGAGGGGAGCCTCGACTGTGGCTGGCGGGGCGCAGAAGCCCACAAATACGGAATGCCCCCGGCGGCAGCAAATTCTTCCTCTCTGCAAAGCATCTCGCTGATTGTTCTTTGCCGAAGAGTTCTCCGAAGTGGAGGAAACCCCCCGACCCCATCGCTCCGTGAAGTGGGGGAACCGAAAAAGCATGAACAAGTACCCCCCCCCCCCCAATCCCCCCTTTCCAATGAACGGTGACTGTTATACTATTGTAGGAAGAAATCCTCTTCGTTCTTTCCTTTTCTTTCCCCCCATTTTTGTTTCATTATTTTACCCTCTTCGAGCACTGAGCATTTGGTGGAAGGCTACCCCCGCTAAACGGCCTAAACTGCTAAGGGCAGCTCGCCTCTGCCTACCCAGGCCAATGCCTCCGCCACGTGCGGATGACACTCAAATACACGAATGTGTTGACGTGCCTGGGCAATAGGTTTGCTCTGAACGTGTTACCGATTTTTACACTTATCGGACCATCTTGTTTTATTTCGTACTTGCGCTTTTATTTTATCGTTTGCGTACTCTTGGTTTTTCCGTCCCTTCAGAACAAGTTGACAGTTCGTACCTCTACTTGGAGCTCCACCCCTTCAAATGCACCTATTCTCTTATTTTTCTATCGGCATTGTGTACGATATGTCAAAACATTTTCGCTGAGAAAGTTTATTTTAGAGTATTTTCTATAACGCCGTATTCTGTTGCTTTCTTTTTTTCTTTTTGTGCTGCGAGTGTTTGTGTTGTTCTAGAATACTACACATTATATTTATCATTGTGAGTGTTTATGTTTATGTGTTTAAGGCTCCTGTTTCGTTCTTTGATCTATAAGGCAAAAAAGAAAAACTGTCTTGTAATGACCCTAAGAAGAACCGACACTCCGACAGTATTTGGAAATAACTAAATAAAGAAATAGAATCGAGGGCTCGACTCCAGCTCCGACTACGTTTTTGCTTTTGTTTTAGTTTCCCTCTCTCTCTCTCTCTCTCTCTCTCTCTCTCTCTCTTTCTCTCTCTCTCTCTCTCTCTCTCTCTCTCTCTCATTCGTCTGTCTCTCCCTGTCTGGGTTTCTTTCTTGCGCACGTGCTCTTCCGGAAGAATCGGAGTCAGATCCACCCTGTGGAGCGCAAAATGGCTCCGTGGGAGGCCTCCGAACTTTGATGTGCCCTTCTGTCAACTTCCGTCTCTTGTCCGCTTTGTTCCCCTCGCGGAGTATTGGGTTGCCTCACGGGGCCCTCGAGTTCGCATCGCGTTTCCCGACGACGCCGAGAGACATCGCCGGAACGGAAGGCGGACGACGCCACACCGGCTTTAGTATTACATATGGTTTTCCTATATATATTGCGTCATGCGCCAATCCAAGACCGCAGTTTTGGGCTTGGCGTATGCGCAGTGTGGAACGCGCAACGCTAACGCAAACGCACAGTACTTGCGTTCTCTCGTCTACTGTCACTGTTGTCTCGCACACGCGTGCGAGAGTGCAACCGTACACCAGCCGGACGAAGACAAAACACTAACAAACCGCAGCGTCATCGAGGCCATCTAGAAAGTTACGATTGCGAACCGACCAATGTTTTGAAACGTGTTGATGTGTCTGCGTACTGCACAGCGCGAATAACTTCAGTGGAACGGGAGTGACCGCTTTTTGGTTTTCGGAAGTTTCTCTCTGCATGAGTTCTCGTGCCAACGAGGGATTCTATAACGATACGCTCTTGCGCCCGTATACCTTTTCTGGCACTGCACAGCTTGTGGGATGAAGGAGAAACGGTGGATTCATGTTCTTATATTTCCAAAGTGAAGAGTATTGAAACTACGCCTGATAATTTATCCACTTAAACTAGGAGCATAATTAATAATGATAGAAATTTTAAAAAAGCTGCAAATTATTTAAAAATTAGTTTTTTCTGAATATGTTGTGACAAACGAAGAAACAGTTGACGTTTACATTTCTGATTTTTATCCTTTAGCCTTTATCATATGCGCACGCGACAGCTCGAAATCTCGAAAATACGCAACCACTCCCATAACCAAACAAAACAAAACAAAAAATTACAAATCAGAAGACAAAGAAACCGACTTCAGTTTTAAAGAGCTATTTTCCTGCTTGTAACAGCTGGACAAACCTCTTCATTCTATCGTATCATGGCCCAGAAGCGTTTACGAACATTCAGCCGTTCACTATGGAACGCTGCTCGAGAAAAACGCAGTCTCAACACCAAACGCCGAAGTCGAGTAGACTTTTTATCTCCGCGGGCTCTCAAGCTCCGGAAATGCCGATTGGCCAGCTCACCGTGTAAACAGAGCGCGTGGGGGCCCGCCAGTCGGCTGGGAATTTGCCCTGTGAGCAAACAGGGGAGCGGCACAAGCCGAGATAACAGTAGACGGAGTCACAGCACCGACGACGACGAAACCTCTAGGCGTGCAAGTTCCAGCGTTTCGAAGTCGATTACGCCGCCGGGCTTGGACTACGCATACAACTGCGCTGCTACTGCACAATCTTTCTTTTTATTTTCGATTTATTTTTCCTTGCTCGCGAAAGCTTTTGACAATGTTATAAACACACATTTCTCGTAGATTGTACGTATATCTGATTTGGCAAATACTACAAAAACCATCGCTGCGAAATGCAGTTCCAGGGTCGCATTGTAGATCACACAGAGGATCAAAGAACTCGGTCGTAAGCAACGCAAGTGCGTGATCGCTAACATTGGCGATTTTTTTATTATTATTATTATTGTCATAACAACGTTGTTGTTGTTGTTTTCTCTCTTTTGTGTGAAAGGGACGTATTTAAAGAGCGAGGAATATCTTCGGAACGTCGGTAATCTGTGAAGAGTGGCAATTGGAAGGCTCATAAGCTCATGCACACGTAAGGAGATAGACGTGTTACGAGTGGCATGGTGCAGCGCTCTGCAACAAATTCCAAGAAGTGCTGCATGGGGTTGATTAAGCGAAAACATGTTGTTTTTTTACTTTATGAAAGCCTCCTTCATCCGTTGACACACAAGCGATACTAATAAACCTTATGAAATAAACTCGTCGAAACGCTTTCTCGTGCGCCTAGACCAGCACAAAATGTCTCGGCGACGTTGCCAGATTTGTTTTCTTAGAAATGCAGAAAAAAGTCACATTATCATCATCACCATCATCGTTTTGGTGACTTTTCGCTGAAAATAGCTGCTTTAAAACGACGTCGTAAAGACGTCGTCAATAGAAATAAAAAAACGCTGCATAGAGTTACAGCGTCTATACCACTGTAAAGACCCTTGATACTTTCTTTTACCAGTAACGACAACCTAGGGCCTTATGTTAGTATAGTAATGCTAGTAATGTGGTGTACGGCAATGTACAGATCTGTTTGGTTCCCATACCGCAAGGATTGCTAGGCCCTCCTGAAGCCATTCCATGTTCCTAATTAACGGAACACTGAACAGCTACTACTTGTCCAAACTTTTTCATCAATATCTCTCTCTCTCTCTCTCTCTCCCTCTCTCTCTCCTATTTTATTTTTTTAACGCCTTAGCACCTAAAGAGAGAAAAGCTCGCTAAACCGCTGAGCCATCCAGAGGTTTTCGGCCGGGACGTTCCCCCCAAAGCTGATAGTGCTGTGGAAGCTACGTGCTTCTCGGACCAGTCACATCCATCTGTCTTTTGCCACGTGATCACGCTCCCGGCCGTACCCCCGCACTGTCAGCTTCGGGGTGAACGGTACACGAAGCTCAACCAAGGCTCAGCGTGGAAAACAAATGTACGAATGAAAGGGCATCGTGAGCTTCGTGAGTTATCGGCCGATTCGGGCTTGTCACGTGATTATGAATCGGGGTCTTCCCGTTTCTTCTGAGAAACCTGGCGTAATTTAAGACGGAAAGTAATTTCCCAAGCTTGTCATTTCGGGAGGGGAGGTGGAAGAGAAAAGAAAAGAGGGGGGGGGGGGGCTCCTGTTAAGGGTGTTAATTGCAGCAGAGTGTTGGTAACGGTAGCAGAACTTCTCATTTTTTCGGCCATCTTTCTTCCTGTAAACTGAGAACCGAAAAGTTGATTACTTCCATGTTCTGTGAACCCTGCGGATGGACTTTTTTTTTTCGCTTTTCTTGACAGGTAACAATTAATAAAGGTGCCGTTTGTTATCATTCGTGTACGCTTAGAACCATAAATAAATGGGAAGATTTCGGGCGACGTTTAGCACCCTGGTAGCAGGCGTGGTCAAAATGGAGATAATTACGCCGGGCTGGTTTGCCTCAAGGTGTTCGGGAAGAGAGGGGGGGGGGGGGGGGACTTGATTTTAGAACTAAAATTCCGCAATTACGTAGCGATAAAACGAAAGAGACAGAAGTGTGCCAAGTGAGCAACAGAGCGGAACAGGGCAACAAAAAATTAAAGCATCGTCCTCCAAATAACGCTCGTCTTTAAAAAAGAAAAAAGAAATAGCGACAAAAGTTTAAAGACAACCGCTTTTCTCGCAAACATGTTTTTCTTTGTGCTCATTGCCCCGTATCGTACACGTCTCGAGTTCTCGAGATGATGGACCATCATTCGGTCGGAGGGAGCCTTCCCTCCAAAACACAAAAGACCTTCCGGACACGGAAGAACGGGCACTCGTATAGTCTGCGCCGACTACAACCGGCGATGGCAAACGAGACACGACGTGCCTTAGCGGCGTTAAGAAAAGAAGAAAAGAAAAAGGAATAGAACTGCTTTCTCACGCAGTGCAAGAGGTCGTTCTCCTGCCGCCATAAACCAAACGGCTAGCTCCTCGATGGGAAGACGTTTGTGGAGCCGGTCTTTTGAAGACCTGCGTCAATATCGTTTGTTTTCGAAAGTTCAGCAGATGTGATCCTGGTAACAGAGAGCTTTCGAATTGGAGGAGGGCACGCTTCGGGTTCCTAGAGTAATTCCCCCAAACAGCATGAGGCGTCGAACTCCACATGCGCAGAACTTCTGCGAACGCTCTCTGCAACGTCCCCATTGCTGTTGGGGAACCTAGAGCTTTTGTGGCTCCCTATTCTAAAACTCTCTAATAACTATTTTCGAAGCCATGCAAGAAAAAAATTAATAGTGTCACTGGTTCTGATGAGTGCTTTAATCGAACTAGGCTGCTGAGAAACCTAGGAAAACGAGATGAGAGCGTGCGATGCAATGACGTCATGTCAGAGCGTCGAGCTCCTAATTGGACGGATTAGTGGGTACGCATAATAGGCTAGCTGCTTTTGTCTCAATATGTTCTTGGCTTGATGGATGAACTCTGTACGTGGCTTGTACACAAGTCACATCAGTAACCATTAGGGTTGCCTCGCAGCTGCGTGCGTAGGTATCGGAGCACACATTTCGCACGAACGAGTAGACTTTTTGCAAAATATCCCGAAAGGCCGCGCGCGCCGAGTCCTGTACACTCGTAGTTGCCTCCGCGGCATCTACCACGTGAGACTCAAGAGAGGGAGAGAGAGAGATGGTAGCGAAGTAGCACCAAATACTTGTTGTACGCCTGGCCTCGCCTGCTCGCCTGGGTCGCCTCAGTCGTCTGCTAGAGTCGAATCTGTACCTATACCATATTCGACGTTCCTTTCGCCGCCACGGACGGCGCCGCACGTTTTGCAACAAGTCTGTTTATTCTGCTTGACAGGAACAAGTAGAAAGGACCGTCAGCATGATGCGATTACATCACGTGTTAACCGATGTGTAGCCATTGTGTACACCCAGGTTCGTGTTACATAGTATGGCAAGTGCTCTATATCCACCAATGCCTGATGCACGACTGGACCTCTCCCTCACTCAGGCTCGTAGAAAGGGGGGGAGGGGAGGGGGGCATCCGCCCCCCCTTCCCCGAAATCTTCCATTTTGCTGGGACCTCCTCTCCCCCCTCCCCCTCATACAGCATTTTGTCATGGGCGCCCCCCCCCCCCCTCCGAAAACAAAATCCTGGCTACGTGCCTGCCCTCACTACCTTAGCTTGAAGATGGTTTAGCGGGATGTGTGTCACTACTTCCTAGAAACCGAAAAATGAGTCCCCGTTGTATCCTAGCACCTAAACTTGGCAGTGCTTTTTTTTTATTATTAAGACGTTTTTGTTTATAGATCGGCACCTCTTCGATGTCGACAAGAAACATAATTTCCTCTATTTCTTCAGTGAACTCGGGCAGTGTTTTAGTATACGCGTTCCACAGAGTCTAGTTCTAAGAAATGAACCGGAGTTGAAGTTCCGTGGATGCAAAATGGAAACGACGGAAAGACACGAAATGCAAAACGCTGACGGCGTTCATCAAATTCCAACTTCAAAGACACCCTATTTATCGAGCAATTAACTTGAGAGTCAAACTTCGTACTTTCGCGGAACCGCACATTGCAAATTTTCTGAACGCTCCTCGAAGCGAACTTGAACTACAGTATTCAAGTGTTCCACACGTAGTCGAAGTGTTAAGTGTACAAAGTACTCTTTCCCGCATTAACAGAAGGAAGTGAATGCCATGTTGAGGAGACATCTAAACTTGAGGTCGCTTAAAAGAGATTCTGCGTTAGCTCTAGCCAAAGAGAGCTTCCGGGTTGGTTACGTCATCCCAAACATCCGGTGCACCTACTGGCGACTTCCGTGAGACTTGGCGAGACAGGTTTGACACGCGACTGGATCCGATGTTCACAGATCCCGCTGGTCAATACACGATGGAGCTTGCTCACAAAGACGCGTTGAAGACCGCCGACCACAAACGCCTTTGTGCGAGTCGGTTCGGTTACCTTCTGATAACAGCTCGTGAGAGCCTGACTCTAGGATGAATCCTCGGCAGAGACCTTTCCTCGCTCTTTGAAAACCTTCGACGACTGTTATCAGCCATTTGGCCCAACCCCTACGAGGTTTCGCCGCGAAGTAAACGAGCAGCTGCAAATCGACTAATGGGACTGCCTACTACTCTTAAGCAGGGCTGGGCAGTATCGCGATACAAATGTATCGCGATAGTATCTTAGAGATACTTTCGAGTATCTGTATCTCTGTATCGAGATACATTTGAAAAATGTATTTGTATCTCAGTAGTGAAATACATTTACGATGTATCGCTTGTATCGCGATACTTTGCCAGACTTAGGTATCTCGTTACATTTGTTGTCCTTTTTAAGATAAATTTAAAAGATAAAAACATCTGTTTGGTGCAAGTTGCTTCGTAATTTATAATATGAACCCGCCCTATAACATGATCCATCTCAGTCACCAACATTAAAAAACAAAAACTGTGGTTTAAAAAAGGTTACGGGCAAGAATAACAAAATCAGCTCCTCTCACAAAGCCCTCCACTCTTTCCAATTTAGCAGAGAGAACGCTATGAAGGAGTTGAGTGAAGAAAAGTACGGTCCTGTTGTCCAATCTCCCTACACTATGGGTGACTCAGAAGCATATAATACGACAGTTTGAGATGCGCCCTCACGGCAAAACAGGGTTCATTTCGGGCAGACGCCTTTTGTCAAGCATGGTACGCAGTCTTTACCGTTCTGTAACTATGTGGTTCAACGGGGGTGACATGTTTTCTTTAGCGGCATTAATGATAAATAAAGAGTTCGAGGTAAGGGGAACAGCATAAAATGGCACAAAAAAGGAGCACAAGCATAAATTACCATTCATATTCGCCACGAACTACACCCTCCCCACCTAGCACCGTTCGGGAACAAATGTATTTCTATAAGTATCTGTATCTGTATTCCGGAATACTTTTTCGCCGGTTTTGCAGAAATTATCTCAGGGACATCTTGCTACATAAAAGACAAATGTATCTCAGTATCTGTATTTTGGGCCTTAAAACTCATAAAAACCTGAGTATTCGTATTCCCGACATACTTTTTGGGTATCTCTCACACTGCTTATACATCATACAAAAGACAGTCTGCATACAGACTCGAACGCGAGATCCGTGCTTCGAATGCCCCATGGCAATGAGTTCAAGGAGAAAACTTGGCACGCGGCATTCGAACCTCGGATGTTGCGGTGACTCGTGTTTGCAGACTGTCTTTTGTACGATGTTTGAGCAGTGCGCCCCCGGCTTCGTTTCTGTGTCGTGTGAGTCGTGGGGAGGTGAGGGTGTCTGTCGAAAGAGTCTGCGCAGGAGGTCAGAGTCGAGTGGACAAGATAGATGTCGACTCGGGCACTGATAGAACCTACAATAATAAGAAGAAGAAACTGCATCCTCCTCTCTTTCTCTCTCTCCACTTTTTTCTTCACTTTCTTTCTTTAGCCTCTTGCCCTTTCGTTGCCGTTTAGAGTCGTCGTTTCTACCTTGTGGTTGCCGCAGATGGGATGATGGCCACCCGATTTGCGTCTCGTCCAACTGAGATGTAGCAGCAGAGGGACAACCGGTCGAGGTTACGAACGGTGGCATGCAGTTTATTTACATATATGACAAGCTGGTTTACAGGCGATCATTTTGGGCTGCTCCGCGTGTACGGCGTGTCACAAAGCACACAAAAAATCCGGTGGTTTTTTGTTTGTTTTTTCATCAGACATTAAATAACGCACAGTCGAATGCTCAGTCTCCTTCCAAATGTAGAGCGTTCGATGGTTCGGACCAGATTCTAAAAAAGTTTCAGAACCGACCGTTCTCTTGCTGAAAAAGTTACAAGTGATTATCTGGAACTTTCAATGGAACAAAGGGGTCCGTTCCACGTAAGTTAGCGCCATTCGTCCCCATGTATTCGTGGGCTCTGTCGGCCACCATTTCCCACTGAGAAGTTTCAGAAAATGGCTTATATGCCTTTTGAGTAAGACAAGGGCTCGTTCTGAAACTGTGGTACCTGGTCCAGGCCGCTGGAGCATACATCTAGGCCGTTCGGCGATGCGTAGATCTATTTTTTCGACAAAGAAAAGCGCTATAATTTATTCTCCCTTCCACGTTTTCTTTACTTTTTTATGTTAGGGGGAGGGAAGTTGATTCCCCCACCCTTTTTTTCCTGTTATGACGCCACTGCAGGATGAACCAAACTTTACAAAAACAAATTTCGGATTCACTCCTCTGTATTTCACCCTCTCATGCCTGACTTGTAATGACCATAAAAAAGAAACTATACTATATGTTAGGACGTTCAGCTAAAGCCATATGTTATTTTTAACTTGAAAATATAATTTGCTAAAGCAGAACGGACGTGTCCTCATTTCTAGGACAACATGCATTCCAGTGGTCAGGTAGTCTAATTGTTGTGTACGTTACGCGGTAACATTTTGTAATCAAAACGATTAGTGTGGTCGGGCTAGAACACGTTAACACTCTTTATTGTTTTATTTCTGTATTACAATAAGAAACAAAATCATGTGGCACTGGAAATTGAACGTGAACATCTCACAATGCACGAGCGGGACATCGCAGCGGGTCTAGGCACTTTTCGGTGTAGGGCGTTTCGGTGTAGGACGTTTCTGTGCGGACGTTTCGGTGCACGGATTTTCGTCGCACGGACTTCGGTGCACGGACTTTTCGGTGCACGAACTTTTCGGTGTGCAACTTTTCGGTGCGGGGACATCTCGGTGTACGACTTTTCAGCGCACGGACATTTCGAGTGCACGGCCAATCAAAATCACAAGTTTTTTTCGTTTTTTTTTCTAAACGTAATAAACACTATTTTAGCTAAAAGATTATTTTTCGAACTTTATCATTTTCTATACTTGGTCATCCATTTACGCCCACTTACTCATATACGACGTAAGTGACGTGCTGTTAGGCGCAGCATCATCTTGCAAAGAGGACTGGAGACATTTGACGTTATATGTTTCGTTTGCCGCTGTCTCTTTTCCGACGCACGAACTAGAAGCGATTACATCGTGTTTACGCGTTGGGTCGATACAGGCGCTTTCGGCGCCTTCTGTAAATCTGTTTACTTTATTGTTGGTAATCTGTGTGGAAAGATTCTTGAAAATTACCCGAGACATGTGATGCGACTAGTGCGTACGTTGGAAAAGAGACACCGACCAACAAATCATAAAGTCAAACGTCTCAATCCTAGGATGTGCAATGTGCCTAACAAAGTCACTTAGGTGGTATATCAGTGAGTGGCCGTAGATGGATGACCAAGTATAGAAAATTATAAAGTTCGAAAAATATATTTCTAGCTAATACAGAGCTTATTACGTTTAGAAAAAAAGAAACTGTCATTTTGATTGGCCGTGCACCGAAGATGGCCGTGCACCGAAAAGTGTGCACCGTTATGTCCGTGCACCGAAATGTCCGGCGTGCACCGAAAAGTCCTACACCGAAATGTCCGGATCCCCATCGCAACGCCCACAGGTGCGTCGCCCGTCTCGCCACCATCACAGACGACATCATCTGCAACCTGCCATTATTTACCACTGCTGACATCAAGGCGCGTCTTCAGAGTCGAAACAGCTATGTCTAAGATTGCGTTAATTTCGTCCCTTGCAAGTGAAAACTTCTGTCTAGACTTTTTCATTTCGCCGAAGATAACCTAGCGCGACATAAAACTCGCAAGGGTACGAAGTCAATGGGTTTTGCGGGCAAAAGTCGAAAGCGCGTGAAGCCAATGAGAGCAGTGCTGCTGCCTGGTGTACCCATTTGAGGACATATAATAGTGAGCGGCAACGAAACGAATGGAGATGAAATAATTTCTAAATTTTGATTTCTAATAATTTACTCGTGGCTAAAACAACCTGAAAATTGCGTTCGTTTACATATTTGGGCAAAAATTTGTCAGTGAAAATGTTGTTTACTTTTACGAAGTGCTGCTTGGGGAGGGGGGGGGGCGTTGATACGAGTGGAGGCGAAGTAGTATACCATATTGGTGACAGCCGGCAAGTTCTGCCATCTATCGGCCACATGGAACAGCTTTTTCTGTCCGCACTTGAGGACACCATGCCACAAAGAATGGCGCGAGACATGTTTTACTCTGGCGTTACAAAACAAACTATGCCCTCACTTGTGGACGCCGCATGCATGGAGGGCTAAACGCACTGCTCACACTCCGAGCGCGGCACGTCTCTCACACAGGCTCGTACTACATGCCGAAAGCACGACGACAGCTCGGACCCACCATCTCATTGTTTTCCGAGTTACGAGAATCGACATGGAAAGGAACCACGTTTGTCCCGCGGCTTCACACACGGCGCGTTTCCGGCTACAGGCACGGACGAAACACGATGCGGCAGTCCGCGTCAGCCAACCGCAGGACGGACGCAGCTGGGGCCTGCAAGCAGCCAGCCGCACTCATCCGCACCGGTCAGACAATCCTATCGAAGAGGTCGCTGGCGGCTGACGAGGAACGACCACGACCGCTAAAACCGAAGTCGCACTGTCCCATACATCATATGCAATAGACACGGTGTCGCTGCGGACACCTCCTCAAGTATGTTCGAAAAATGTGTGCTTCGTGCATACTGGACATGTTTTGAAAATATCTGCAGACAGCTTGAAATGAAACCGCCTGGTAACCTCACAAATTGCGGACAGCGTTCCGCTAAATCATCTCAAGCCGGGGTCACACTGCTCATACATCATCAAAAGACAGTCCGCATACGGATTCGAGTGCGAGTCACCGCGAGATCCGTTGCTTCGAATGCCGCGTGGCAATGAGTTCGGGAGAAAACTTGGCAGGCGGCGATTGGAACCACGGATGTTGCGGTGACTCGTGTCTGCACACTGTCTTTTGTCGTGATGTCTGAACAGTATGACCGCCGCTTCCTGCCCAATCATGAGTCACATCACGACGGTCTGCCACACCCGATGCGGGACGCCGAAACCGTGCGTGGTGGAGTCATCACGCAGCGACGTTAGTTCGGCCCTAAATACGAGGAGGATTGTCCCACACTGAAGGTGCTCAGAGTCGAGAGAACGAGGCGAAATAACGATATCGCACGCAGTGCTGCTCTTTTTTTTTATTCTTTTTTCGGAGTGGAGCAAACGCCGTGTGAGCGCCTACTGATAGCAGTGAACTGGAGGGTGCGTCCCGGCGTTTGTGGCAGAGTTAGCTCCGAAGGCTGCGAGGATGCGATTGAAAAGGAATGTGTTCTCGTTACAAAACTGATCAAAGTAAAGCTAGTTCGCGCTAAGGGTCAAACTCGAACTTGAAAGGGTATTCGGAGTAGCTTAAGCTGACAATCTCTGTTCTGGAATTACAGTTTTCCTCGATTAATTTAGGGGCAGGAACGCCTCGACTAAAACCAATGTAGAAAGGGGACTGTAAGTGCCCCGTGACTTTTGCGATCGTAAATATGTCCGCGACTGTGACTTGTTGTGATCATGAATGTGACATGACTGCGAGTGTGACCTTTTTGTAACCCTGAATTCTCCCTGACTGTCACTGTGCACTAAAGCCGCGGTCGCACTGTCAGTACTTACATCATACAAAACAGTCTGCATACACTGTCTAAAGTGTGTATGAGACGTCGCATGTTGCAATGTATGTGGACGTTTGCGCCGAAGCCTCCGTCCTGGCTCTCTCTGTCCCCTCCTCTTCCCTCGCTGACAATCTTTTATATTCTTTTCCCCATTCCGCAGCAGAGTAGCCCGCCGAGAGTACTCCTTGGCTTATCTCCTATGTTCTCGTAGTTTTCTGTCACAAATAATATTAATAAAAAGAACACAATCAAACGTCGACTCCAACTCACCAAGTTCGTAGGGGTCTCACACAATCAGCGCAGGTTTGAGAGGCTCGCCAAATCCACCGGCACTTTCCGAGAGACCAGATCGACGACGTATCCCGTGCATGCGGCGGCGTCTATCCAGCGATGAACGGCTCCGAGCAGCCACACGGCGCGAGAAACAGTCGCGCTATCATGATGCCTATCGTCGCCTCGACAGCGGCTGCAGCAACGCGGTGCCGGCGGAGAAGCAGTGTTCAAAGTCCGCACCGTTTCATCGGCCGCGCCGCCGCCACAACGCGCGCCGGCGAGCGCTTGATGATGATGATGATGGAGACGGCCTCTCCCTCGAGTCGTCGTACGTACGTCGCACCTGTCGGCCGCGCAGCCATCGAGGCAGGTAGTTCGCGTGGGAAAGCGGAGGAAGGGAAAGCGGCGAAGTCTGTGGAATTGTGTCGCCGTCTGGCGTACGCCCATTCAACTCTACCTGTCGAACGTTCTGCACCAACTGCACTTTTTGGTCGCGCGGCGCCATCGCGGCGCAGGTGCGGGGTTTTAGGGTGCCTTGATGTAAGAGAGGGACCAACTCGGAGAAATTAAGAGCGTTTGCAATTTAATGGTGGAGGACACCTCCGGCCGGCCAAGGCCGCCAGTGCCAATGGTCGTACCTCGTACAACATACACGGTCCGCAGACATGACGACAGAATTATCTACGGACACGCACCTCAAGCATCTTCGAATCATGTTTCCTTCGTACATGCGTGTGTTTCGAACATGTTAGGAGATCATTTTTGTATGAACAATGTGAAATGATCATCATGCAAGGAAGAAACATGCCTCATACAGCGTTTGCAGACTGTGTTTTGTGTGACCTCTTAGAGAGTTTTAGGGAACCGTTTTTAGGGAACGGTACGAACTGCGCATGCACTACCGCAGGAGACTCACGCATGCGCAGTTCGTATACCGGAGGGCCCATCGTACCGTATCGGACGTGACAAAAACGGTTCCCTAAAACTCTCTAGTACGATGGACCGCAACGGGTGCTGTACGAGCCATCGCAGTCAATCCAATTCCGCGTGAGTGTCACGTGACTCTAGGAGCGACGCCTGGGGCGTGTGGTCACGTGACGCGTTCACGGTGCTGGATTGGCTGGGATGGTTTGCTGCGTCCGTAGCGGTCCGGTCCACCGTAAAGTGAAATGGAGTAGGTCGGAGTTTCGGTAGACCGTTTTTGCGTTCCCATATCGATATCTATATACCTGCATTACGTATGGCGCTGCATGAGCAACGGTCACTACGCAATACCGAGGATTGTTACCGAAGCGCGAAAACGATCTGCTAAAAAGACCTTTTTGCTATTGATTACCCAAGGACCAAGGCACTGTACAGGGTGTCCCAGAAGAGAAACTTCCTGTATTTTGAATTGCAAAAATAAACTACGCATCGTCGAACTTTAAATGTAGTGCTATAGCGGTCCGAACCCGGCGATGCGAAAGTTTTATAGCTAACCATGATCTCTTTGAAAATTCATAAGTAATATTCTGAAAATTTTAATGGGAAAATGGAGCACGCTTTCGGCAAGTGGCGCCATGCAGTTTCGTGTATTCGACAGCTCCGTCGGCCACCAATTTTCATACTCAAAATTTCAAAGAAATCACTTATAACTTTTGAATTAAGTAGCAGTTAGTTCCGAAACTACGGCATCTGCATGGTTCGTACCGCTAGCTGTACATTTTGGGCCGAAAATGATGGTTCGGCGATAGAGTAGTTTATTTTTACGGTGAAAAAAACCTGTACATTGTTTGTTTGTTTGTTGTTGTTGTTGTTGTTGTTTTTTTTTGGGGGGGAACATCCTGCATAGTTGCAGCCTGCAGGGGATGCGCCGCTGATGTCTGCATCAGTAACTGCGTCTAAAGCGCCCAATACAATAGACCGGTCTCACCACGCGTTCGGCGCAAGCGTGAAGCCGCCATAACTTCAGTTCGTAGAAGGCAAGTGACAATGCCCGCAGACGGCTCCGTCTCTTGCTTTTTGTTCGCAGTTCTCCAGTGGGGTTGTTGTGCGAGCAGAAAGATTAAAGTTCCCTCGATGCATTGCTGCAGCGGTGGCGTAGTCAAACTGGTCCTTTGGCACTTTGCACGAGCGATCATCAACGCCTAACTTCGATTATATACTTTGAATCTTCCATACAAGATAAGGCGAGCGCGTGCAGCGCGTGTACCTACTCTCCCAGCATTCCCCTGGATGCTCGCGTAATTTGGCAAAACGTTTATTGGCTCGCCTCGCTTTCAATTGCGTCCACCGGATCGGCTTCGTATCACAGCCCCCAAGTTACCACAGCCTCTATATTTAGGGGGGAATTAAATTGGTGAATAACTGTGTACCAATTCAGGGTTTTCGCCAGATTTAGCGGGGAAATTACGAGTTCAACTTTAGTATTTCTCTCATTTTCTTAACATTATTTTTTAAATGAAACCCTTCAGCCGGGGTCACACTGCTTATACGAGGGGGACCCAAAAGAAACCGAACTAATTATTTTTTAAGCAGAGCTTTTTGCAGTACCGCGTTTTGCCGCCAGGAGTTGATATAGAGCGAACATTGCTGAGTCATTAGGCCTAATTCCGTCCTCGAAGAAGGTTAGGACTAGTTGCAGCTGGGTTTATAGTGACAAGTGTTTCGTGTGGGCGTCGTTTTTGCAATGTCTGATTTCTGTGAACAGCGTGCGGCGGTTAAATTCTGTTTTTTGCTCGGAAAAAGTGGAACAGAAACTATGGAACTGTTAAAAACGGCGTACACCAGACCTTGCCCCGTGCGACTTTTTTTTTGTTTCCTAGAATGAAAAGAGAAATGAAAGGAAAGCGTTTTGCTGACGTTGCTGAGGTGAAGAAAAAAACGACGGAGGCGCTGTCAAGCATCACAAAAGATGAATTTAAACAATGTTTCGACACATGGATTAAAAGATTAGAACAAGTGTATTAGTGCAAGTGGACAGTACTTTGAAGGAGATTGAACGTTTGTACTTGAAATGGGAATAAATAAGTGCAAAAAAATTTAGTTCGGTTTCTTTTGGGTCTTCCCTCGTACGCCATACAGAAGGCAGTCTGCAAACACGAGTCACAACAATATCCGTGGATCGAATGCCGCCATGCATCAGTTTTCTCCTTGAACGCATTGCCACGCGGCATTCGAAGCATGAATCTCGCGGCGACTCACGTTCCAATCTGTTTGCAGACTGTCTTTTGTATCATGTATAAGTAGTGTGACCCTTGCTCACAATCACCGACACGAGGAGAATGGCTGGGCGCATCTATCGCATGCCCAGCTTCTAGCACGCACACTCGTTGCCTTCGGCAGTGCTTTGACTGCGCATGCACCCTCGAAGCTCGGGAAATGCCAGAGCGTTATCGAAGGCTGGAAGCGGAACAACCGGAAGACACCCCCGCCCCCCACCGTTCTTACTCCGCGGTCCTTTTAGACAATTGCAAGCATGGCGCCTCCCTGATGCCCCATGCGTGTAAGCATGTGCAGCATGCGCCTGAACGTAGCTCTGGCAAGCTTGCGATTGCACGTATATGCACGGACGAGCAAAGACATGGCGGCGTCCTTACTGGTCTGGAAACTTCGGCAGTTTTAAGCCCCATTACTTTAAGTCCCCATGAGCGGCGCCCATTCATGTAGCAGTAATAAAATATTATAAAAAATTACAATATAAAAACAACGTTTGCAAACAAAACAAAAAGTTATTTTCTTTTCTTTCTTTTTTTGTTATATGGAGTTCCAATTATTCCCAAATAATATTACCCATAGGTCTCAAGTGTAGATGGCATTTCCAATCGTCCATCCTTTCGACGCACTTACGTCCATCCGTTTAGGTTCTCCGAGCGATCCGATTGGTTGGCTCCTAACGTTGGCAGCGCGCCTCTGGCGCTTCAATAGACCTTCCCGGAAAACCGCAGGAGACCTTGCAACGAGGGGAATAGTGGAGCTATTTGGATGTACGCTCGTGACGGCGCGAAAACGATTCATTCTTTCTTATCATTAGGAGCTCAGGGGGCCCTAATGTGCACAAAAGAATAAAGGGAACGGAAAAGAAGATCTATATACATACGTGATTCTGACAGCTTTCCATCTGTGCCTTCTCTGCGTTCTGAAATCAGAAACTGCTAAACCAACGTCAACTTCACTCTTTGTTTCTTGGATAGCTTCACGTGCCAACGGTACCGTACTTCTGAACGTCACAATACGTATATTTAATTATAAAGCAAACGCTGGGGACACAACATATTTCTGGAAAGGTCTATTTGTCCCTAGGGAAAGCTTTTCCCAAGCGTGAAGAAACGATTCGAGACCATGTAATCTAAGCTGCATGCTTATACTGCCACTAACTACAGCCCCAAACAGGTCATGCGCGATAAAACACAGAAGCACACAAACACCGCCTCGTAAAAAATATGCGTTCTGTTTATTATTGCACTCGCGAACTAGGGCTGGGCAGATTGATCGATTAACCTTCCGATTAATCGATTAAAGCTCTAATCCCGCGATCAAATTTGTTAACCGGTTAATCGGTTTTTAATCGGTACTCAAAAGAAGTCCGTTCCCAGCCAGGTGATATGAGCAAGGTTCAATTCTCGCGCGCGCGAAGCTTCACGTGTTCGAGGATATACGATTACAGATTCTGCCGAGGCCAGACGAACAAGCCGGGCCAGCAGTTGATCCCCGCGCGACCGCGAAACTTCACGTGTTGAGTATCTATTACACATCCTGCCCAGGCAAGACAAACAAGCAGAAAAACAATCTGGGAAGCTAACAACGCCATGGTTACTTGTTCCAGTATTCGGCACGTAAAGATGGACGAGTTCACGAGTATGAAAGGCAATCTCGATGGAAAGTTTGGGTTTAAAGTAAACTCCAGCGTGAAGTTTTTAACTCGAAGGAAGTTCACTGCATCATCTGCAAACAAAAATTACACCATCTTCCCGAGGGAACCATGGGGTGATGCGGAGCATCGCGGATCGTAATTAATTTATTCCCTTCTTGACTGATTTCTTTTGGCCGGCCGGATTTGGGCTGCGGCGGACGCGAGCGGCCGAGAAACGCTAGCAGACGACAGCCGCAGAGTTGCGGGGAAAGCCCACCCCACTGGAAAGCCTGGCGTGGCGCTGCGACCCGCGCGCCCAGAAACTATCCTCCTTTCACTCCTCCGGGGGAACGCGCGCAGCGCTACCGCTGCTTATATTCACACTTGAAGGAGAGGAGACTAGAGGAGGAGAGTTGCGCATGCGCGCGCGGTGTGAGTAGAAGCGAACGCACGCGAAGTGCACGCAGCTGGTAGAGAGAGAGAGCGGAGAGAGTAACGCGCAGCTGTTGGAGAGAGGGAAGGAGGAGAGTTGCGCATGCGTAGTGTGAGTGCGGACCGACGCCGACGCCGACGCCGCGGGACATAGACCCGAGCAAGAGATGCTCCGCATCTAAAAGCCATTTTCGTTACAGCGGAAAGCGTAAGTTCGCTTCAGTATCGCCTACGAGCGAAGCACCCATGTAGCTGGCTGCAGCAAGGACCATCCGCCAAAACGCAGACAACAATCAACGCCCTGCTTAACGAAGTTCCTTTCTCTGAAAAAGAAGAAAGCACCGCCCAAGCTCTGACTTCTTGTCTTCCTGTCGGAGAATGTGGACAAACTTCTTTGCCTTCAGAGACTGGAGCAAAATATGTGAGCCTTTGAATCGTTGAACTATAGGTATCCTCAATTCTAAATGTCCTTTGGTGCCGTGTAACGGGGAGTAAAATAGAGTCTTCAAAGGCAGGAGACGGTTGTGGCATTCTTTTTAATATATTGATCTATAAAAATTATCGCAACCGATTAATCGGTCAATTAACTCGATTAAAGGGTGTCGATTAATCAGGTTAAAATTTTTAATCAACGCCCAGCCCTATCGCGAACGTATCGATCCCGGCAAAGAGACGTTGCACATGCGTCCAGGTAAAACTCCCTATACTGGTTGTCACACCAAAAACAAAATGACGCTTTGCGCATCATTCATGCGCTGCGCGAAGTAGTTCCCAGAAGATTTGGTTGTTGAAGGAAGAAACGATGCTTTTGGAGTTTGAAATGTGTACGTCTCGAAAAAATAACCTAAAGCTAAGCTAAGATGCGCCAGCAGATATATATCTTAATACAACGCATGGAGGCAGCGATTTAGTGACGCTCCGCGAGGGTCGGACTTTTTCTTTTTTTTTCCAGTTAGAAGTTTTTGCGGTGAAAACGATATAGGAGGTGCCGGTCCAAGCGGTCGTTCCTCTCCAGGTGTCCGGCTGCAGAACTCGTGTCTTGTACCATATTACACGTACGTCGCATTCTTCGTACTTCCTTCTTTTGTGCTTCCAGCGTAGAGGAGTCCTCGGTCAGTCCCACGGCCTCGCGCTGCGAAGACCAGAGGCAGGGAAGCCATGGCGGCGTTCCGCAGGCTGCCAGCAGCGAAGCCCCAAAAGTGGCCGCATCCACAGTTTCCGCCGGCCTCCAGCCGTCCTTATCCTAAAGAAAAAGAAGAAAAAAGAGGAGCAAGAAACGAGCGGAAACTCTTACCTGCAGCAACAAGGTCGTGAGGATAGGATGGAACAACAACTAAAAATAAAATGAATGAAAGTGTCAAGACCTATACAATTCAGTTACACGGACGTGAATATTACCGCACGCGTGGCGGAGTTAGCAGAGCACGGAGCAGACACGCGGAGGGCACAGTGTTCCAAAGCCCAGCGGCCCAGTTCTTTATTTTACTAATCATATTGTTCTTCTAGAATCTTCCGTTCTCGGGAATAGGGTAGATCTTTTTTTTCGAAAGTGCGCGCCATCTACTGGCTGCTGCGCCAATTATCCGAGCTTGCCAGTGCTGCGGCGCGTACTCTGATCATGTATTGGACACGAGGGTGACGTCATCGTTCGGGGCAGGCACGTATCCAGGGGGGGGGGTCATGGGGCCCGGCCCCCCCCCGAAATCTTTCATTTTGCTGGGACCTCCTCTCCCCCTCCTCCTCATACAGCATTTTGTCATGGGCGCCCCCCCCCCCCCCCGAAACAAAATCCTGGCTACGTGCCTGGTTTGGGGTGAACTCTGCTCAGCTGGTACCGAAAACGGGTGCTGCGCGTCAGCGTTCGGCGAGGACTCGGGATCCAATCACACGCTTCGGGTAAAAAAATTAATTAAAAAAATGGCGACCGCCAATGTTTACTTGGTGGACTTAAAAAGGGACTGTTATCGCGGGTTCTGGTTTAGAACTTCGAACCTTCCTGAACTTTCTAAGCGAGCAATTGTGAAGACCGGTGCAGCAAACTGTGTCATCACTTTATATGAAACAATGCCAACATATCTTTTCTTCTATTTTTTATTATTTTAGATAGGCAGAAAATATAAGCTACATCAGATAACTTTAGGCGCGTATATATTTTGTTGGACAAGGATTCAGCCACAACGACTTTGGCTGTGAACAGGTAAAACAGCATCTGTTGTGTCTCAGCTTTAAGCACGCACAATAAGGGCTATGGGCGCAGATTTGAAACCTTGAAAGGTGATTTTGCGCATCCGTTTGTGCTGCGGAAGCAGGTTTCTAGGCCGAGTCCGCGTTCCTGACACAGGCGTTCATCTCGGCTCGACCAACAGGAAGCACGGGATTCGTATGGGCTCTGCAGATAAGTCTGGTTGGACATTTTGCGCCATGTAATGCGTAATTCTCCTAAGTTTCAAACGTTCACATTCACATTCACTGCGTGGCGCAGCGCTCCTGCTCCAATCTTTCCAGTCAACCGGTACTGCGCGTCTCTGCTTGTTTCAGTGGTAAACTTTGAAGCCTTCGAAGCATGTTTTTAAGCCCGCACTTGGGCGCGCGCTTAAAAGCATGCTTCAAAGGTTCCAGTCGTGCGATACGTAGAACACGGTAACTGTTTGCTAAAAGTCCCTAATACGGTGAGCATCGTACCGGTGTACTGTCGTGACGGACGCTCAATAACCCCAAGTCACCAGTCAAACTAGTGTAATGGCTACATTTTGTAAATACTAGTCGGTGACTAGCACCCACACAGGGCAAATAAATGGTCCTCCATTATGACGCATTTAGGAAGGCACTTGCCCAACCTATATATACAGCCTAGATTTTTTTTTCTTTTACAGAAATTGTTTTTAAGAGTAGCCGTGAAAGCTATGCTAATCCGGACTGTGTAATGTGTAATACGGCCACGTGGACATAATGTAGGGGACTAATCCCCACGATAACTCGAATAATAAACTAAAACTGCTTAATTACCTTTTTAGTTAGTAAAAATAAACATATGGCTCCAAATATAAATTTGGTGAGTGTCATCAAAAACCACCAAATCAACCAACTGTACAAAGATTTGGTGCGCTTGCTGTTTTTCTCGCGCCACTTTTTCCGTCTCGTAATCATCTGCGCTTCCGAACCGCCTGCCTTGCGCATGTAACACAAGTGGTAACTTTAGCGCGCACCGGCGATTCCCACACGCTCCAAATACCCCCTAAAATTTACTCACTTAGTGGTGTTCGATGACGCTCCAAAAAGTTTCTCGTTGCGTATAATTCAGCTGCACACACTGCATTAATTTACCTTTCGCGGCTTTATGGATATATAGGGTGTCCCAAGTCACCGGGCTCGATCTAAAATGGACCGTAAAAATCGACGCCTCCACGTAGCAATCTAAACTTTTCGTCAAAGGTGTATTTCACAGATCGGTTTTTTGCCATATGTTATGCATCTTGTGTACGTTATACTCACAGCTAAAACGGTACGAAGTCGTGGTGGCCCGCGCGGTGCCTAGATGCGCGACGTCGTCCCAGGAGTCGACTGGGAGCCTTGAGCGGCGGCTGGCCCGTGCTCGCTTGTTTTCGGCCACGCAGAAGGTGCACACCGAGCCGGGACCTCCGACGGAGCCCACAGCCCCATTGCGGCACGAGCCCGGGGCTCGGTGTTGACGGACCCAGGGCGCCCTGCGGCCAGCGAGGTGCGAGTCTTCTTCAAGTCCTCATCAACCGTTTTCGATAGGAACGAAACGGCTTGCTTCTACTGGAGAAATGAATCACTATTCTGGCGAATTCGAACTCATCCCGAATGTAGCGAAAAGGGAGGGAGGGCGGTAGGAGATTTGAGGTCACGGGCGTAGCATGGCCCTTACGTCATATGATATCACACAGGTAGGGAGAAGTTTTGATAGCGCAGCTCTTAGGCGCCCGTTTCCGTGTTTCGCGGCGTCGGCGTAACCGCGCTAAATTTAGCTGGAAAATTGATGTCACGTGACCTCAACACCAATTCAATTCCCCGCTAAATTTAGTGGGGAATTGAATTGGTGTTGAGGTCACGTGACATTAATTTTCCCGTTAAATAAAGTGGAGAAACGGAATTCGTTCATAGCTGACATGAAACCGAGCCATGTGACGTCATTTTCCAAGCTAAATTTAGCGGGGAAACTGAACAGGTGTTGAGGTCACGTGGTGTCACTTTTCCAGCTAAATTTAGTGGGGAAGCTGTAGGAGGAGGGGACGGTACGGAGGAGGAGGATGGGAGGGTACGCAGGAGGAGGGGGGCGGTACGGAGGAGAAGGAGCAGGAGGGAAGGAGGAGAAGGAGAGGGAGAGGAGAGGGCTAGGAGGAGGGGGTGGGAGAAGAGGAGGAGGAGGAGAGGATCGACAGGGGTCGTACCCTCCTCTCCGTACCCTCTCCTCCTACTCCTCAAGAGCTGCCCTCTAATTTCGGGTTACAGCGATTTGTAAACGTCTTTTATTTTCTTATACTTTTCCTCTTTGTGTATTATTTTTGTATACGACCTGTTAATTCCTGTTTAAACATTTTCTTACGTTTTCTGCCCTCCAAGTTGACAAATGTAGGGGGCAGGACCCCGTCAAGGTGCATTACCGCAGCTTTTTCCCTGTCCCCTAACACCCATTTTGCACACTGGGTGTGAAATAAACTTCGTCCAATATATAATGTTGACCTAATGTTTGCCATTTCACCTAATGCTAACATTTCTTTCTACAATAAACTTCATGTATGTCTTTTTTATTAAAAAAAAAGTCACCCTCGGTTAGGCTTAATGGAAAAAAAAGGGGGGGGGGGCGTTTGAGCCCGAACGCCGAACACCGGCGTCGTCCAGCGTTCGAACGCAAGGCACTGCACGAGGAGCGGACGACACACTTGTCCGCCCTGATTGGAGGGAGACACAGTGGATAGAGACAATGGCAGCTGGCCTTATCCGTCTACCCACTAATTCCTTCCCTCGGCGGACTGACGTCCCCTCTGATTTCCTCCTCTCCCACGGTTTCTCTCCAGAGTACAGCGTACCTGCAGTCGCGCCCTGGTGGCTGCCAGGTGCGCGATGTATCCCGCGGCCAGGCGTAGGGTCTCCACCTTGGACAGCGTCCGGTCCCGAGGCTCGGTCGGGATGAGCTGCCGTAGCGCGCACAGCGCCGCCTTCACGTTGGAAGTACGACCACGACCGCCAGTTGCTCCGGGGCCCAGCGCGGACGTGCCTCCACGACATCCTGTAACCAAATGAAGTGGTGCTCAGCAAAATGCAGAGAAACGCATTTGCTTGCTCGGGGCTGAAGCAGGCAGCGCGGCTGTAGCGACGAAACCGAGTACAAAAGGTCCTAGACTGGACTCCGAAGGAAACCTTATAAGATCGGTGCAGCTTGTATAATATGTTCAAATTGGTCTGGCATACTTCAGATGGACGTTCACGTTCGGTGTTGTGCTATCGAGGTGATATAATAAGGAAATCCCTCTCTTTCGACCAACACCTCCTGTACTCGTTGTCAGAAAAAGAAAAAAAAAACTTTTTCGCAGTATTTATGCGCTGCACCACGTAGTTCTTACAAGATTTGGTTGTCGAAGGAAGAGGAGGGAAAGGGTACGGGGGAGGAGGAGGGGCATACTCTTCTCTCCGTACCCTCCCCTCCTCCACCTCAAGAGCTGCGCTCTAATTCGTCATACAGGGAGTTGTAAACGTCTTCATTTTTTAATACGGTTTTTGAGGTAAATACGAGTATAAATTTTGACGTCATCACAGCGATGTCGAGCACAGACCGAGAATGTGTCGCTCGTGTAGCTGTTCTAGTCTATGCTTCCCGGTTCACCCTAATCGTCCGCGGGGACAACCGTCGGGTGGGCGACGCACCGACATGATCCGGGGGTGTCCGGCGTGCCGTGGGGGAAGAGCGGACGCCAGCCTCCCTCGATGGCGGCTGGGAGCCGGGACCTCGGGGACCCAGGGCTGCGTCCAGTGAGCCCGGGAGACGGGAGTCGGCCAGACCGCTCGCTCGCCACCGGCTCTCCACGCGCTGCCCATGGAAAGGACGGTCCAATTGCAGTATTCAGCTCAAAAATCCACAAGGCCAGAGGGTCATCAGTCCGAATCGACAAACCCGATTGCCTCGCGTAACAAAAGAAAAAGGACGGACGTTGTCTAGTCACTTTTTCCCGTCATCCACCTCTAACTTATTTCAGTTTTCTTCTTTTTTTTTCAGGTGAACGAAATTGCGCCAAAGCAGCTGAACAGAACGTTGCGTTCCTTTGATTGCAATTCATGGAATCATCTCTCGACGCTGTGCCCGGTTGTATGATGTATAGACAGCGTAAGGCTTAAATACGCAGTCAACTTGCTCGTACATCGCACAAAAAAACTCGGTTTTCGCTGCAGACTGCAATAAGAAAATGATCCGCGGGCACGCCTCGCACATCTTTGAAGCATGTTAACTTTATACACATCTGTTCTTGGCACATGTTTGCAGACAGTTCTTGTATAATCAATCTGACAGTAACCCTCATACAAGGAAGACCTCAGAGAGTGTCTGCGACCGCCTTCTGCACGATGTACTAGAGTGACCGCGGCTTTCCGGACGTTATACTGTGGTCGCCAAAACTGGAGAGCTTCCCAATTGGTCCGGACAGACAGCTTGACCACAAGTAGAGCGCACACGCACTCTCAGTCATTCTAAACTGTACTAGTCTCTTGCGGCATAAAGTCCAGGCTCTGCCTCCAGCCTGCCCTCGCATGCCTTCCGGCGAGCTTTAGGTTGCGCGTGCGCCGAAGTGTTATCGAATGGTAGAAATGCTGGAGGCTGGAGGCGGAGCATCTGCCGCTAAGCTTATGTGGCACCGGAGTCAGGCATAGCGGGTGCCCTCGCACTGGCCGTATTCTGGGGGCGACCATCGAAGTTATGGTAGATCGCTTTTCTTTCTACGTGACAAGGTACATTTGTCTCGTTACTTGTCCCCCGAGTTTGGCATCGTGAAATCAGAGTGCGTTCGAGGCACCGCATTGATGGGGAAGGCCGGCGTGCACTCTCGTATGACTTCACTTCTACGTCATGCACCTGTCATAGAGGCCCAAGTTGGCCGTCGTATTGCGGCAGACAAGAGTACCCCTCTATCAGAGCCCTCTACAGCAAGCTGATCGCGGACCCTGCGGGCGCATGCTCAATCCGTAAGGTCCCTAACCCCATCACACAAACATCTGCAGTGCATGACATATGCACGGGCACGAGTGCGTGGCTTGGAACCCAGAGCCCAACGCACCCGCGGACTCCCAGTCCCTCCGCACCCCAACCGACACACACCTTAACACCTACCACCTGGTAACGGAATACTACAGAACAACCCGCCGGCTCCTGCCCCATCCGCATCGGGAGCTATCCCGGGCGGAGGCAGCGGACTGGCGACAATTTCAAACGTTTACGTTCCCTAACCTCCACCAGAGACATCGCTGGTTCCCCAACCGCTATCCAGGCACCTGTCTCGGGTTGGGGTAGCGGAGCAGTCCAACGTGTACCACTCCATCTGAAAATCCCCCCCCCCCGGTGAGGGTATCATTCCCATTCCTGCCCCCCCCCCCTTTCCTCCTGAGAGGCGGTCCTATCCGGCACAGAGCTCGATGACCAGCACCGACTGGTTGAGCGAGCCCGCCGAATCTGGGCGGCCAACGGAGCCCTGGACTAATGGCACCGACCAGGGACCGCAAGGTCCTTTCACTTTTCGAATATTAAAGTTTAGGATGATGATAATGATGATGGCTTTGGAAAACGCCTTCTATGTACAAGTTCTCGTACAAACAAAAGGAACTCTGCTGAGCTATACTCACATCGCCTGTGCAACACAGCTCGGGCAACGTAAAGCGAATGCTCGCGCTGCAGATCCCAGGAATCTTGGGCTCAATCCCGACCCCTGCCCGTTTCGATCTGAATGAGCCTCGTACCTGCGTGCGACCGTGTATCACTACTGCGTGGTGCACGTTAAAGATCTCGGGCTGCCAGAGGTATTGCACGGGCTAAATTTCTTATCTACAGCCGAGACAGCCGACGCCCATTGGAGCCGAAGCTTCCCGCTGTCTAAACATACGCCACAATGCAATTTTCTCACCTGCTCGTCTTCTCGAATGCGGCCAGCAGGACTGTCAAGGCGAGCGTCCAAGGGCTGTCGACGTCAGCAACGGAGGCCCAAAGCCCCGAGGGAGAACGTCCAGGGGTTCCTTCTTCGGCCCGTCCCGACTCTTGGGCGGCAGAAAGACTGCGACTGGCCCCCGAAAGTGCGTGCGAAGAGATGGAGACTCGCAGCTGCCCGAGTGCAGCACCCGCAGGGCCCTCCGACGAGGAAACACCGCCGGCTGCGTCCGCTGTCCAGATGGGTCGCCCCTTCCTTCTCCTCGACCCACTCCCCCCAGACCACAACCCTCGCTGTGCTGCGCCACCCTCTTTTTGGGGGCTGAGAAGAGGACACGTGGTGGGTTTCTGCCCCATACGACGATCGAACTGAACCCCACTGTTTTCTGGGTGGCGCGTACTATTCAGCAGCACACCAAAAATAAAGAGAGAGTGGAGAGAGAGAGAAATACAAGTCCGGCATGTTTTGGAAACATTCGAACTCGTAGAGAGATCCAGACTTGCACCCGTTACTTTAAAAAAGTAATTAATTACAGTTGCAATTACTTGGCCTAAGAAGTAATAGATTACCGTTACAAATTACTCCCTGTAAAAAGTAATCGATTAATTACTTCGTTACTTTACTCGATTACTTTTGCGTTACTCCAAAGAAACAAGGAAAAGGCACACTATATACTGCGTGTTTGAAGTGGAAAATTTCGGGCCCCATCAAAATTAAAACAAAAATGCAACACATTTCAGTACTATGTACGCATCATTTTAGGCTAATAATTTTAGGAGAACGAATCTGTAAAATTATAAAGGACTTAAACAGGTGCTCAAGATAAACGAGCATTGCGCTGTATACAACCGTGACAGAACTAAATCCCATGAACATGCGACGAATGCACTTGGGCGGTGGAGGCACGCACACCATTCGAATTAATTCGAGTTTGGCATCGGCGAGCTTCAAAACACTATTCCCTGAAAATATGGTTTTTCTATGTTTGCTGCATGTTGCCTAAATAGGGGCTGGTTTACCTACTAAATCAGACTGGCTGTGAGATCAAGATGCGGTACTTGCGTCTGGGTACATTTCAAAGACTCCTGCTTGATGAAGTTTGCTATCCGACCAAATGACCCACTTGATCTTCTTTCTTGATCCCCAAACTTATCAGAACCAAGACGTCACACGAAATATTACTAATGCACAATCTCTCAGCTGAACTGATTTTGCCGTTTATAAATTATTTAAAAAAGCACAATTTTCAGTGAACAGCACGCTTCCATGTCTTTCACGCGTTTACAGGCGGCTTCTCAACTCCAGTGTCCAAGTTAGCCACTTTTTATTCTCAGAAAACTCGGGCTGTGTTCCCCTTCCTTAAAATTTCGGTCTAAGTCCCAGCAGGCGCGACCCGCTGACGAGGACCCCAGCTTGGATGTCCAAAGCCGTCTTGTTGTGCTCCCCGACCAGCTTACTGCCTGCTGTCGAAAGTACTGTTGAAACTGACAGCAGGGTTGACGCTATTTTTTTTGTTCCGGTGAATTGCTGTTATTGCACCCCTTGTGTTTTTGTCCTATGCATCCGCTAGTGCGAAGTCAAGTGGTTAGTCCAATGTAGATGGTTGAGCGTGTTGGTTATTAATTTACGATAAGGAATGAGGGACATTTCAGAGCGCTGTCAAGGATGAGCAGGGGCGAGGTCTCATTAGAGCTTTTTTCGTATTTGGCGTGGGGAGGGGGGGGGGAGGCAGAAACGTTGACAAGCAAAAAACGGTTTCGTGTAACAACAACATAAAAAATGGAAAAAAAAAACACTGATTGGTTTTTGGGTGACAAAACTCAGAGGGGTGGGGAAGAGGGGAGGAGGCGAGAGGGGGAGAGGGAGCGGACGTATGCACCACGGTCACAGTGTTCGCGGCCCTAGTCCTCACGAACCCCACGCGACGGTTTTATGGGCCATTAGTTTTCTGCTCTTTTGTGCGCTCGAAGCAGTGCCTTCGTTTTCCAAGAATTCGAGGCCTGTTGCCTTCATGTAGACAGTCGAATCCGCCCAGCTTGGCTCACCGTACGAACGAGACCCGGAACGGGCTCTGGCTGGGCTCTCGTGACTTTCCGTGAATTCCTTTCCCACGCCAGCGCCTCACCCGAGTCTTGTGTTGGCATGCTAAAAGCGCGATGGCCGTTGCATCGCCCTTCTTCCACTCTTTTTCTCTCTTTGATTGGACGGAAGAATTGTAACGAGTAATTACTAAATTACAAGAAAAGTAATGAATTACAAGTAATCCCGTCACTTGTAACGGATTACTTCCAAGTCTGGAGAGATCTCGCCACAAGAGTACAAGGGCGAATAATAAATTCCTGGTGGTCCACACCTCACACACCTGCGTCCGCTTACGGTCGGAGAGGCTAAACACCGACTTTTACGCCTCTTGCGATTGCTTACGACCGCCTGCGTTGCGGCGATGACGCTAGTAAGAAGTCATATAGGCTTGAACGCTGGCTGTAGCGCAGTCGGCCGTAGCAAAGAGCGAGTCGTGAACCCTCTGCGCTCCGGTTATTTGAAAAGTTCTGTTGGCCGCATTGTCTTCAAAGCGTTTCGCACGAAGTCACTGTCCCCCAGTCACTGCTTTGCAGTTATGAAAGTGTTCGGTTCAGTTCTGATCGAAGTGCGAGAAACAATCGGCTGCCCCACTTGTGATTTGCACAAGTGGGGGAACCATTCATTCTGTGGTCTGTCTGGTGCCGATATATATCAAAGACCTCGTGCACAAAACGAAGAAAGTGTTTTGTACCAAAAGAAGTGTGTTTGAATGGAATAGGAAGCTCAAGAAAGGACGGGAAAGTGCCATAAAGCAGGGACCGGGCGCCTGTCCGTGTCCTAACGACGTTGAGCGTGCACGTGCACTGACTTGGCACAGAAAGAATAAAACAAACTCAGGACAAGGGACGACGAACGTCTCTTTGTAAAATATATGTTCGTCGTCCCTTGCCCTTGGTTTGGTTTATTGTTCTTTCTGTGTCAAGACATGCTTTACCAACACGCTCTACAGCTAATTTAACGTAACTGATTCTGTCGGCTAGACGAGTGACAGTGGATGACGTGACAAATCATTGGCAAAGCTGTCAAGGCTTTGCCTTTGCAATTAGCCACGGCAGGCTTGCTTTCGGAAAGGTTTGTATTAAAACAAACTCTCCAGCCAGAGTGCGGATAATACGTTGAATGACCCTCGTAAACGACAGGGGAAGCACGCGGGTGAAGCCAACACTGCCTGGAATAATTAAACCCTGTGAGCAGCCTCTTCTTCTACCCCATCACCCTCGGATGACGCCAACTCAGCGATTGGGCCCGAGCCCAAGCGTCCTTCGACGCGCTGATTGGACACGAAGTTCAACCGAACGCTGACGTATAGCACTCGTGTCGAATCTGGCTTTTGGCTCTCTCTCACCGGCAATGACGTGGAAATGCTAGTGCATGCACGGGCTTTGATTCTTTTAGGTGGCGTTAGGCAAGCGCACGACGTCGACAGATTAGGGAGTTTTCGGTTTCGTAGACCGGGTTTCCCCCTCCGCTAAGCCCTCCGCAACGGAGAGAGTTGCTACTGCGCGTGCGCGCCGATAGCCTTGACTGTAGAGTTCAGGGTATCGTATAGCGGATCGCGGAGCGTGTTGTGGGACGGCGAAAACGATCTGCGAAAACTCTCTATTATGAACACTCGGTGTACACTGTTGGTGCTCGCATTGATTTATCCCACCTGAAGTCTGATGCGTAAACGTCGCCTTGTCGAGCTGTTGCATTTTGGTTGGAGAATCGCCGAGGGAAAGGAAGTGGAACAAGACTGCGAAAGTTAGCCCAGAGTTGGAAGGTGTCGTCTAATGGCGCGTACGGATTGTGTCTTCCTTTTCGGTTCTTTCTCCTATATTATCTTTAAAAAAAACGTTGTCAGATTAAAAAACTACAGTGTGTGTGTGTGCGCGTGTGTGCGTGCGTGTGTGTGTGTGTGTGTGTGCGCGAGTGTGTGTCTGTGCGCGTGTGTGTGTGTGTTCCCCTGCGTCCTAGTCCGCTTCCTCACACAAAAACAGTAGCTCGCGATCTTTTTTAATGCGAATAGCATTCTTTGGATACTTCACGCACTTTTCGCCTATGTATCTATCTATCTATCTATCTATCTGGCTATCTAACCTCTTACGCCGCGGGTCGATAAATAAATAAAAAAGACCGGCGCCGGCTGGGATTCGAACCGTTGACCCTTTGATCAGCAGGCAGACGCGCTAACCACAGAGCTATGAAGGCAGTCATTCAACGCACTCTAAACGGTTGTTTATATCTTTACCATAGGACGCGCTTTACAGCGCTGTCACAGCTACCGGTGCGCGCGCGTTCCATCTCCCTCACCCTCTCCCGCGCTCACCCTCTCCCGCGCTCGGGGAGAGGGTGATGTAGCGGCCGTGCTCAGCCTCACGAGAGCGGAATGAGCCCTCGTGCATGGAACGCGCGCGCACCGGTAGCTGTGACAGCGCTGTAAAGCGCGTCCTATGGTAAAGATATAAACAACCGTTTAGAGTACCGTTGGTTGAGACTAGCTGAGACGCCAGAAAGTCTGGTCGGTACCATTTTGAGTGTTTGTGCGTATGGCGCGTGCTTTGCTCGCCTTCCTAAGTGACACAAACGCACGTGCTGGGCTGCGGAGATCGTGCGCAGGGCTGTGAAAGTGTCAACAAATTTAGAATCGCCTCAGAGTGGGCTGGCGTATCTAGAGTGTGCCGGCCACCTGACGAACGCGCATAACTCCGCACCGTTTGATGCTATTCGCATTAACGTAGATAATCATTCCCAAAGGATGGGTTCTGCTGATTTTTTCTTAGAGAAGCCAATAGACCGATCTCACCAGCTAGTTTGAGTACGCCACCGCTGCCGACATGCATCGTGGGAGCTGTAGTCTTTCTGCACGCGCGACAACCCTGCTGGAGGTCTGCGCGAGCAGAGCACGAGGCGGCATGAGCTGTCTCGTGAACTGGCGTCTGCCTCCTACGAACTACAGTTATGGCGGCGTCACGCATGCGTGGAACGCTTGGTGAGATCGGTCTATTGGTGCATCGTTGGACGGGAGCGCCGAACAAACAGGGACGGACAAGTAGACAAAGGCGTCAGTGATAAAACCCCAGCCTAATTGAGAGTACATAAAAAACGGACGTCGGTTTGCGCGACTGGAAAACATTCAGGGCTATACTGCGTATTCCCAATTCCTCCAGGTAACGACGATAACTGCCATTTTAGAGCGTAAATTGTAAACTATACCGATAGAAACCAGGGGAAGAATAATAATCAGGATATTTAAATCATGCTTTAGATCATGATGTAAATCACATCGCTTTTGATCTGGTGAATTAAAAAAAAACTTTCCCTAAAAAAACAATTTCTAATTTTTTTATTTGCAGTTTCTTTATTAAAAAACGATCTCTATGTGCATTCTTTTAAGGTCAAAGAATCATTAAGCAAAAAGATTAACAGTCAGGTTGAACACGAGCAAAAATCGGGACTCTTCTGAGCAAATCAGAGCGTTGAACTCACTTTATATCCTCCCTCCTAATCCTTGCGTAATGTCCTATTGCAAGCATATCAAAACGTGAAAGTAAAAGCAAATAAAGCTTTTTCATTAAATAAAATTATCAGGCTGATTTTGTTTTAATATGGCGGAGATTTGAGCAATAAAAGGCTGTTAATTAAACTGTACCTTAAATTTACAGTAATTATTTTTCCGCGTTGTTTTCAATGATCGGACGGATCGATCAATCAATTTGCCATGTTAAAAAAAAAGTCTAGTAAAAAATAATCACTTTTAATGCGGTAGATTTGTAGGGCCAACCAACGTCAGGAGCCATCCAAGCACGAAAGTGATATTCACTACCATTTACAAGAACAATTTTAAATATAAGACACATCGGGCCCCAAAAGGCTCTCGCAAACCCTGGGTGACGGCCGAAATTCTAAAATAATAAACAGAGAAATAGACTTTTTAAGCAATTTGTTCGTACAAAAAATCCAGAAATACTACATCTTT